>JANSVA010448608.1:0-11582 GCA_025504915.1 Erythroxylum reticulatum | reverse complement strand
TCCCAAACATCAAAGACTTCAACCTCCAGCATCAAAGACATTGGCATCTTATCCCTTTTTGATATGTTCCCAATTCTAGGAGTTCTTCACCCAACGTTGTGCATCCTTAAACAATGTTGGCCAATAAAATCCACACTCCAACACCCTTATGGCTATCCTATTTGCTCTATAATGTCCTGCACAAGAAAAAATATAACAATGAGTTAAAATAGCATCAATTTCGTTATCAGGAGCACTTCTCTGAATCAGTCCATCTGTACAATTTCTATAAAGAAGTGAATCTTCCCACATGTACTGCTTACAATCATGTTCAAACTTGTTCTACTAGTAGTAAGTTAAATTAGGGGGAAAGGTACCACTTGCGATGTAATTTGTAATGTCATCATACCAGGGATGATTTGATTCTTGTGCCAAGAGTAGCATATCATCAGGGAATTGCTCATTTATTTCTTCTTATAAGCTTGATTCCCCTCCGTCCAATCTTGACAGGTGATTAGTAACGAAATTTTCTGATCCCTTTTTATCCTTGATCATGATATCGAATTCTAATAAGAGTAGGATCCATGTAATCAACCGAGGTTTAGCATCCTTTTTAGTAAAAAGGTACTTCAAGGATACATGATCTATATACATAATCACTTTTGAACCATGTAAGTAAGAACAAAATTTATCGTAAGCAAAAACTACAGCTAACCGTTCTTTTTCCTTCGTGGTATAATTAATCTGAGAATTCGTCAAAGTCCTGCTGGTGTAATGAATATCATGCAACTTCTTGTCCTTACGTTGCCCTAGAACACACCCAACATCGGGCAAGCTCCAATCTGATAGTTGTAACAATGGTGCTAACATCAATGCCTTCTTCAACTTGTCAAAAGAAACTAAACAATCATTATCAAAAATGAAGGGAACATCTTTAACTAACAAATGAGTAAGCGGTTTAGAAATTAAAGAAAAATCCTTTATGAATCGACAATAGAACCCGACATGCTCTAAAAAGGCTCGAACCCCTTAAACATTACTTGGCGGAGGAAGTTTATCGATGACTTCAGTTTTTTCTTATCCACTTCAATGCCTCTACAAGATATCTTGTGTCCCAAGACTATTCCCTCCTGAATCATGAAGTGGCATTTTCCCCAATTTAATACTTAATGGGCCTCTTCACAACCTTAGAGAACCTTATCCAAATTTGTTAAACATTGCTCAAAGGAATCTTTATACACTAAAAAGTCATCCATCAATACCTCCAAAAAATCCTCAATCATGTCGATAAAAATGGCCATCATACATTGTTGAAATATAGTTGGTGTATTGTAAGGTCCGAACGACATCCGTCTGTATGCAAAAGTACCATATGAACAAGTGAAAGTTGTCATAGCTTGATCCTTTAAATAAATGAATACCTGATTGTAGCCAGAATACACATCCAAGAAATAGTAGAATGCATATCATGCAACTCTCTCAATCATCTGGTCCACAAAAGGTAGTGCGAAGTGTTCCTTCTTTGTTACTGAGTTAAGCTTCTTGTAATTAATACAAACTCTTCAACCAATGACTATCTGTGTGGAAATCAACTCACCATTTTCATTTTCCATCACTGTTTTTCCACCTTTCTTCAGTGCACACTGAATTGGATTTACCCATTCACTGTCTAAGATTGGGTATATAGTTCTTGCATCCAATAACTTAATCATCTCTTGTTTTACAACTTCTTGCATATTTGGATTCAAACATCTTTTCCTATCCCTCACTAGTTTACATCCATCCTCGAGATTTATTCTATGCATCATAACAATCGGACTTATCCCTCGGATATCTGATATCTACCACCCTATTGCTTTCATCCTCCTCCTTATAATTTCTACTACCTTCCTCTCATGTTCATCACTCAACTGGTTTGAAATAATCACTAATAATGTTTGATTTTCACCCAAAAATGTCTACCTCAGGTGTGAAGGTAAAGGCTTTAACTCTAGGGTAAGCGCTCTCTCATTAGAAGGTGATATTGGTGGCTTAGTCCTCACCGAAGGTTCCTTCTCACTTGTCTCTTCTTCCTCTCCATCCTTCTCTCTCCTTCTACTCTCATCTTCTTCATTCAATTCTAATTCCCTCTCACTCTTTGTTTTTATCATTCTACCCATTATCTCCACTACACACTCATCCATCACATCCATTCTCATACAACAATCCGACTCCTCCCTATTTTTCAATCTCCTATTCATGTTGAACTCAACTTTTTCATCACTAATATGTAAAATCAAAACACCATTATTCACATCAATTGACGCCTGACCAGTATTCATAAATGGACGTCCCAAAATCAATGGACAATTTCGGTCCTTAGTAACATCAAGAATGACAAAGTCAACAGGATTCACAAACTTATCTACTTTTACCAAAACATCTTCAACAACTCTAAAAGGCTTCTTTATGGATTGATCAACTAACTAAATTGTCATTGATGTTGGCATTATTTCATCCAAGTTTAGCTTCTTGAAAATAGACAATGGCATCAGGTTAATACTAGCTCCCAAATCACCTAAACATTTAGAAAATTCAACACCATTAACAATACAAGGAATAGTAAAACCCCCTGGATCCTTTAGCTTTGATGGAATATTGTTTGAGATCATAGAGTTGAAACTGGTTGTCAATGCTACAATCTGATTTGAACCTCAAGTTTGCTTGCGAGAAAGTAATTCCTTTAAAAACTTAGCATACTTGGGCATATGCTCCAAAACTACTGGCAAAGAAAAACTCATATATAACTTCTTCAAATTTTCTAAAAATTTGTTGAATTTAGATCTCCATTGGATTCTATCTCACTCTCACAGGAAATGGTAATTTTGGAACATATGGTGGAGATGGAACATATGGGGGTTCCTCCTCCTTAGAGATTTTCTCCTTACCTTTTCCTGACTTTTCTCCACTGGGTCATCAACTTCCTTCAAACTGGCTCTGGTAACTCCTTTCCATTTCTCAATTGAATTCCCTTTAAATGTTCTTCCTGATAAGGTTCTAAAGTGATGGGAAGGTTACTTGGGGGTCTGGTTGATACTGCGGTTGCCAGCTGATCTGAACCTCTAAGTTGTAATTGATGATGCTTGATTTTTAATCAACTGATTAGTCTTCACTTGAGAATTTCTTAGTGCCTGATCACTCCGTACCTATGCCTCCTCGATATTGTTGACCTTCGATCCAATTGTACCTATCATTTCCATCATCTTTGAAAATTGGGAGCTCAGCTGTGAAAGTTGATAATTTATCCTTGCAGCTCGGACTTCCATTTTTGGCTCTAGCCTTGATTCAATGCCTCCAAACTTTGAATCTAAGGCAACATATGAGTTACTTTCCTTTTCCTGAAATCCTGGGGGTCTTTGAGGTCTCCAATTGATTCTTATAAGGTTAACCTATGAAAAATTTGGATGGTTTTTCCATCCAGCATTAGAAGTACCAAAATATGGGTTGTTACCTGACCTCTATTGGAACCCTAAATAAGAAGCTTGTTTTGTGCCTTTAGTGCTCATCAAATAACATTATGATGAATTATAACTGTCTGCTTCACAAATCTCATAATTTTGATGCATATACTTCAAAGAACTAGATGAAGGTTGAAGATCACTTACTTTTTTCCTTAATGATGCAATTTTTGAAAATAAAGTAGTTGTTGAATATGCTAACATAACCCCTTTTTGTTCCTTCTTTTGTAGTGGCTTACTCCTTTCATTGTACCAAAAGCAGTTGTTAGCTGCAGTGTCTTCAATCATGTCATAAGCAACATCTATGGTCTTCTTCATGAATGAACCTCCTACAACTGCATCAATGGTGCTTATGGTTGCTAAATTAACCCCATTATAAAATGTTTGTAGAAAAAATTCCCTAGGTAGATTATGATGGGGGGAGCTCCTCTACAACTCCTTAAAGCGCTCTCATGCCTCGCGCAATGATTCTCCCTCATATTGCTAAAAGTTGGTGTTTTCTTTGATGATCCTTATTGTCTTTGTCAATGGGAAATATTTGGACAAAAAGGTTTGCACCAATTGGTCCTATGTTCTAACTTACTTTGGAGTAAAGGAGTTCATCCATCTCTTTGCTCGATCCTTTAGTGTGAAGGGAAACAATCTCATCTTCACTACGTCTTCTGATAGCCTATTTTGCCTGCAAGTTTCACAAATTTCCAAAAAATTGGCAATGTGAGTGTTAGGATCCTCATATGGCAAACCATAAAATTGAACATTGCTTTGCAAAATATTAAGTAAAGCAGGCTTGATTTCAAAGTTGTTCGCATTCATTGGTGGTTTAGCAATTCCTTGTTGGTTTGAGTTAAACCCTGGCTGTATAAAGTCTATCAAAGTTCTTTCTTCACCATCTTGTTCCCTCTATTCAGCCATTATTTGCTCAATTTGATCTTGTCTCTTTGCCTTTCTCAATTCCTTTTCTACTTTGGTGATGTCAAGTTCTAGCAATTTCTCCACAACTCTTGCATTCATTAGGTGCATACACCTATTACACACCAAAAAAGAATATCAAAGTAAAAATGAAAAGAAAACCCAAATCAAAACAATTCAAACCAAACTCGATGCTAGGCGCAATCCCTGACAACAACGCTAAAAACTTGACAGGTAATTTTCAAATTTTAAATTAAAACCTTTTATCCTGTAAGTATACAGATCGGAAATCACACTATAGATAGGCATTATTCTACAGGGATTGGTTAGTCACCGAAATGATCTAAATTTTACTTCGTTCAGGAAACTCAAATAATTAGATTTGAAAGATCCAAAATATAAAAATTAAGAGTCATATATACACTCTTTAGGGTTGTCACAAAAGTAAGAAAGCAAATTTAGAAAATGGTGAATCAAAGTATCAATTTAATAACTTAGGATTGTCATTACCTAACTATATATTCTCTCACTTTAACAATGTTCATTATGTTTAGTCCAAAATTTCCTAATGCATTAGTTCTTTCACTCTCATTACTTGAACTAAATAAGCCCTGCTTAATGAAGTAAATGAATTATGTAAGCTCTCACTTCACATTTTTCACTTATTCGTTAAAAGGATATGAACAGATTTTTGGACAACCACTTTTCCATTCAAGATCTCTCTCCAAATGGCAAGGTAACTTGATATATGGAGTATTCTTGGTGTAATCCCACTCTCATGGCACTTACTAGCATATTTCTTAACTCCATATCTCTATGTGAGCTAAGTATGGACAGCCATATACCATAAACATCAAACATATCCATAACACTGAATAAAGTGAGGTACTATAAAGTTTAGGCAATAACAACCCTAATAACTACTTAGAAATCCATCAAAATCTCATCCAACATGTTCATAACATATCCATACATCCTCTCAATCAACAAAATAGAACAAAGAAGCAAGAAAAGAGAAGAAGTAAGGCTTATATGTTGAAGAGCAAAGCTGGAATTCTATGGTGGTAGCCTTGTGTCTCCTTGAAATCCTTTGATTCCACCTTGAATTCTCTTAGTTTTTCTCTCAAAAATGTGTTCTTCTCTCTCCTTTCGATGTCTTGCACGACCTCCTACTTTCTAGCGTTTAAAATTGAGTTTTTATACCCTGTTTAATGCTTAAAATGACGTAGGAAGGAGAAATTTGCCAGTTGGAATTTTCCAGAAAACTTTGTTTTTTGTCTTGACTTCAATCCATGATATCTTATTGATTTCTTATCAAAATCAGGCCTTTGTTTCACCAATTTGAAACTGAATTTCTCCTCTTTCTTTTGGATTAAAAATGAAAAACATCCATTAAGAATTATATCTTGTGAAAACTTAACATTGGTGATGGGTTGGCCTAGGAAAATTCCAGCTTTTCTTTGGGTTACATGACTTGCTATCTCTTTGGCTCTTCTACCTTTCCATCCCTCAAAACCGCCTTCTAACCTATTGATTAAAAAAAGAATTAATCATTTAATCAAGCCCAAAACACATGCAATTAATGCCAACGTAATGTAAGAAAAAGACACACAATAATGCCATACAAAATTTATGCAAAACCTAATCTTAAAGACCTAATTCACTGACATTCATGCATATTCACATACATTCATACATAATCATGCAATTATATCAAACTAAGACAAAATATAAGCTAAAAAAAGTTAACAACAATCAATTTATCATAATTAACTAACAAATTATCCTAAGAAAATTATGTACAAATGCCACCTATCACCTCTAAAGATGACCTGTGCATCCCAAATTTCTTCTCAAAACAAGATATGAACATTGGAGAAACACAATGCAAACATAGTAACATGTTGGTGATGAACATTATCTCTAATATTGAACATGGGGCATGCTTAGTGGCATGTATCTTACTCTTAAAATTTAATATGAAGCATAGTAGATACATGGTAACATGTTGCAACCATGTTTAACTGTGGTCCACACTACTACTTTAAAGGCTTGAGCATAGATGCAGACATGTGAGTGTTTTTTCCAATACAGTGATAATATGGTAATGTGTTTTAACCATGTTATATTATCTTGCTCTCGACTTCTCAAACTTTTATTAGAATTCTAAAACATGGAGCAAATATGGGATGAGACATGGGGGTGTTCCTAAACTTGGTAATAACACAAGATGAATGTTATTTTTTACTACTTTCAACTTCTTATCTATAGTTTTTATACTCCAACATAGAAGAAGGCATAAAAGGACATGTTGAGGTATTTAACAACATGATGCCATGTTTGTCTTATATTTAACTATGGTACTCTCAATTTTTCAAGTGTAAAATGATGTAGTTTAATGTGGGAGTAGACACGGGAGTGTGTTCTATATCATGTTTACTAATAATCTTGCAAAACTTGAATGGCTTTAAGTCCAAGTAGAAAAGTAGTAAATCTAAATTAATTTTTTATTCAATCCATAAGTTTGAGAACCTCTTAAACTAAAAAAAGAATAAACAATAAAATGAAACAAAAAAGTATAAGTTAATCCAATCAAATCAAAACTAAAACATCGGGTTGCCTCCCAACAAGTGACTCCTTGTAAGTCTTTTGACTAGACTTTTTACTTAGGTGTCTTATATCATCAAGGTAATAGAGATCATAAAAAAATTCCTAAGCTCGTTGGGATTACATATTAAGTATAACTTCAGTTGATGCCTATTGATTTTGAATGTGTTTTGATTTTGTTGCATGATTTTCATAATCCCATAAGCAAAAACTTAGGTAACAGTGAAGGTTCCTAACCATTTAGATTTAAGTTTACTCGAAAATAGTAGAAGTTAAGAATTATAAAGTAAGACTTGATCCTTTAGTTTAAACTCTTTAACATACTTCAGATACTTTTCATGTCTTCTCTTCTCCTTCTCCTTTTATCTCTTTGAATTTTAATATGCCATGTTGTTCCATTCACCCAACTCATTGATTTGACATATATGTTTTTCACCAACAAAGTCTAGATCATAGTTAAGAAGTTTTATAACCCAAAAAGCTTTATACTCTAAGTCCATCGATAAGTGACAAGATTTTCCATAAATTAGCCTAGATGATGTGGTGCCAATAGGTGTTTTATACGCAATTCTATAAGCCCATATAATATCATCTCGTCTTATAAACCAATCTTTCTTAGAGTGCTACATGATCTTTTATAATATCCTTTTGGTTCCCTATTAGTTACTTCTATTTGACCACGAGTTTGAGGGTGATTATGGGTAGTAGCTTTACATATAACATCAAAACATTCAAGAACTTTTTCAAATTGATGATTATAAATGTCTATACATATAAATCACTCATAATTGGAATATGACATCTCACTAAAAAAAATTTCTCTGACTTCTCACTAAACTTTTTACCCTTTTACCTATCTTTCCTATTGTTTTCTTTCATATTTTGAAAAGTTCATATGCAACAGGTCTAGTTTCTACTAGACTAGATTCATCCTAATGGTAGAGAAGGAGGCAAAAATCAACCAATGATTTTGTAGAGGTCTCTTAAGATAACCTGTGCATCTCAAATTTCTTCTCTAGACAAGATTGAGGGAAAAATATTGGCTAAAGAGTTTCTAACACTTTAAAATGTGAAGGAATCTGAAGCTCATGTACATTAAAGCAGTTAATTAGTCTCAGATGGCATTATGTAGGATAAGGCCAAAATTGCATCTTATCCTAAATCTTGGCATGAAAAACTTACAAACTCCTATCAAAAGGATTAGTCACTCATTTTAAAGGAGTTATGGTAGATGGCATTCTTACACCTCCCATAGAACTACTTAATATGGGTGCTGCAGATTGTTCCTCTACATTAGTATGATCTTTTTTAGTCCCACATGTACATATATAGGTGATGGCTGAATGGTGTAAGAAGGGATTGGAGAAAACTTTGTTAACTAAAGAAGACATCGATTTCTCAAATGATGCTAAAATAGGGGAAACATCGGAATAGGGTCCCTAGAACATTGGAGGCCAACATATATTCCTCTAGAGATGGAAACCTAGAATAGAGCTTAATAGGAGCAATATAGAAGCCATTCCTTTATGGACTAACTTCCATAATGTTTCGGTAGGGTCCTGGGAATTAAAGGGACTCAGATACCTAACTAGCTCAATTTGAAGACCTCTGAGCTTAGGTGCGTATATTACTCATATGGAAAGGATCTAAATAGCTTTGGAACAATTATGATCACCATGAGTTTAGATATTTAATCAATAAAGTCTCTTTATCAAAATTTGCTTTCTCAAAATAAATGACGAGAATAAATAGAATAATAAAAGTAGCAAAATAAAACTTAATATAAAGTTGAAAATTTAAATTAAATTTTCAAATCAAAAGTATAATTAAGAAAAAGTAACAATAAAAAGTGTTTTTCTAATAATAGAAATTTATTATTTTTAAAAATATACAATTTTTTAACCTAAAAAGAAAACAAAAAGTCATTCAAACACTTAAAAAAATAAAAGGAATCTAAAAAGGAAACAAAAAGTCATTCAAACCCTTAAAAGATAATAGGAATCTAATACTTACAAAAGGATAAAATCAAGGGAATCATACTTTATAAAATTGGAATAACAAAAAAAGTTATAAGACTATTAAGAGTAATAATTTTTAATGGATTCACCTGAGTTATTTTTTGCAAAAACACATATTTTAAATCATCATTTAAGGAATGTAAAAATTTGTAATATTAAAAACTATGTGTTATAGGTCAATTAAATTGAATATTTCAATTATTAATCTTATTTTTATTAATAATGTAAACATATGTCTTTATTTAATTTATGCTTTTGATAACTATTCAATAATTTAAATTATAAAGAGGATTTTTATTATGTAAATATATTGTTTAAATCATTAATATTTGTAATTATCAATTGTTAATAAAAAGATATTTATACTCTATTAGATATTATTACCTAAGATCAATCATATATGTTAAGATATTAAAAATTCAATTGGAAATGACAATATTACTAACAATTTTATTTTTATTTTTTGGAATTTCTCATATTTTAAGTGATGGAAGCTCTAGCTTCTCTTTAACATTCAGTTATGCATGAACTATGATGCCATTATTTCCCCGTTTTTAAGCTTGTCTTTCTTGTGTCTTCTAATTGAGAGTTTCTTTGTATCTTTCCCTTTTATTCCAGCTCCTTGCTTTCTTTCTTTTAGTTAAGTCCTTGTTCTCTTCTTCTTGTTTTGGTTCTCCACTTCTATTTTTTTTTCTTAATCAATCTCCCTTTCCTCCATTGTTTCAACTTGCCTTCCTTATTATTTTTCTCTTCCTTATCTCTCTCATTTTCCTACTCTTCACTTTCCTTTTTAGGAATCTTCTTTTAAAATCACCTTTATATTAGTTGTCTACTTTTTTTAATCCCTTTTTAATTTAATATATAAACCCCTATGCCTTTAACCTGTAAAGCTTTTCCCTTTTGTTATTTGATATCCCTTTCTTTCTCCTTTGTAAATATTTCTCCACCTATTAATGTTGTTATCCTTTTTTCTATTGATTCCTTAGTAGTCGGTGCATCCCTCCCTTGTGGCAACTTATGTTTTTAGTACCAGGACTTAGGTGAAGTTGCTCTTACTTTGGTCCTCTACTTTTGTCATCCTTCGCTCATAGATGGAAGCTCCATTAGCTCCACCACCCCCTCCCCTGAAATGTTAGAAGAAGGTGCCTCTAAGTGGGACTTGAACCTTCATAGTTTTCTTTTGGATTAGCATCCAACTTTCCCTGTTTTGAATTCATAGACATAACATTGTTAGAAGCAATATAGATTAAGGGAAGTCATGGTTAATGAGGATAACCACTTTCTATTTAGATTTAAATTAGCAACTTAAGCTAAGAATCTAGAGATAAGTCCTTAGCACTTTAACAGCAAACCATTTTCCCTTCAAAAGTGGAAACCTATAATTCAAACTTAACATCTCAGGAAAAATCAACTTCCAATTTTGATTAATGTCGATAGTATTCCTTTAGAATATTGGAGTACTAAAGGATTAAGTCACATTGTAAAATTTGTCGAAAAACCTATATGTCTTGATGAAACCATTATTGAGATGAAGAGATTCAACTAGCTAGAATTTGTGTCCTAGTTGATATACAATAGGACTTATATGAAGTAATTCCTATTTTGGGATTAAAAGAAGATAATAACCCCTTTGAGGATACTGTCTTTGTATCATATTTATAGAGGCCAGAGCACACTCATTAAAGGAAAAGGTGGATATATAAGGTAAAAAGTTTCGGCTAAGGAATATCAGAAACTGATGTAACTAGAGACACCAATGGTTGATAATGGCAATAATGATAATGTAATTCCTAATAAGAACAATCATATGGATATGAAGAAAGGAATAAAGAGCAGTAAGATAACACATCAGTCAAAAGAAGTAAAGAATTCCCTAAACCCAAATACTAGTGGTTATATAGACTTTGGCATTACAGTCATTTTTCCTTCTAAGGAGTGTGATTGATCTTCGAATATAAACAATAAAAAAGGATTAGAGAAATTAGTACCTTTACTAAATGGCTTAGAGAGTTATTATACTCCAAATAATATTGATTTGATATATATTTCTTATAATCTCTCATTATAAGTTTGTTAATCTTAAACCAAAGAGAACATTAATTACTTTTTTAGTCCTCAACTTGATAAGGAGCTTTAAGGACTAAGAATAATATATGATTATAAACTTACATGAAAAGGAAATTTGATAGAAATTAGAATGGTAATGGACTGAATGCTGCCCTACTTGATATCTATTATTGCTTAAAATGTAAGAGGCCCTAATAGACAATACAATTTATATGATTAGTTACTTGATCTTAAACTTTTATTGATTAGTCTTCTGGAAACTAAGATTAAGGAGAATAAGAGCAAAATTTGGAGTTTTTTAAGTAAACTAATACACTCATATTTTCATATATCTATAGGACTTAATTTAGAGTCATTTATGTTCATTTTACGTTCATCTATAGCTAGTTTATCATGTTTTAGCATTATTTGAGATTCGTTGACATAAATGTTAGTTTATGCCCTTGCAGCCAATTTATTTTGGTTGTGGATATTTGTATGACATTATCTTTTAATTATTAAAGGC
>JANSVA010448539.1:0-16962 GCA_025504915.1 Erythroxylum reticulatum | reverse complement strand
AATTTTATTCCTTTAGATCATTTGATAGCTCTATGTCTCTATTCTATTTAGACATGAGGTTCATCTCATTTGGAGGTTGGATAACAAAGTTATGGCTGAAAGAATCAAATAGGGTTTTGACCTCAATCATATTGAACTTATCTCAAGCCAATTGGCATAACTCTCTTTACAGGTGTAAAAAAAAAGTGTTCTTTTAATTATAAAAAAGAGGGCTTCAAGATCTACTACTTTTATGAAGACCTTGAAGACAAATTCAATCGTTTAAAGGGTCAAAAATGGAGTAGATGATATCATTAAATGAATAGTGTACAGAAGAAGAAGTTCAGAAAGCAGATGAAATAAGAAGCAGACGAAACAAAAAGCAGACGAAGAAGAAAGTAAACGAAACGGAAAGCAGACGAAGAAGAAAGCAAACGAAATAGAAAGCAAATAAAGAAGAAAGCAGACGAAGCAAAAAGTAGCCGAAACAGAAAGCGGACGAAGCAAAAGGGCAGGCGAAACAGAAAGAAGACGAAGGAGAAAGAGACGAAACAGAAAGCAGACAAAGCAAAAGGGCAGATGAAACAGAAAGAAGACGAAGCAAAAAGTAGACAAAGCGGAGAGTATACGAAGTGAAAAGCAGAAGAAGCAAAAAGGGTAGACAAAACAAGGAATAGACGAACCAAAAGAAAGACGAACCAAAAGTCTTAAGATGAAGCAAGGTCAACTTAAGATGAAACAAGGTCTTAAGATGATGTGGGGTCAACTTAAAATAACGCAAAGTCAACTTAAGATGATGCAACTCTTAAGACGAAGTGTCTTTACAGACGATACAATTCTACAGATGATATGACGTCATTACAAATGAAGTGACATCATCAAAGATGATATGTCTTTACATATGATACATCTTTATAGACGATGCATTTTTAAAGATGATGCATTCCTACAGACATAATGACGTCATCACAGACGATGTGACATCATCATAGATGATACATTTTTACAGACGATACATCTTTATACTCCTAAGCATTTCCCTTTCTAAGGACCATAACCTTCGATCTAGAGGTCTAAAAATTCCATACTATATACCGTTGGAAAGATAAAGAAAGACCTACAGTTTTCTATAGATAATTTGGCCTAGTTTAGCCTAGATTAATCCAGTTTTTCACTTAAAATCATAACACAAATTTTTACCCTATGGAAGGCTTGTAATTTTTACACTTCGCAAACTTGGAATGTCCTAAGCTTAACCATTTAGTTACCAAATTGAATTCATTAAACTCTCAGATCTCAACTTATTTGTCTCTTCATATCGAACTACATCTGATCAATCATAATTCCTGTTTTTCCTTCCCATGAATCTCACTTAGGCGTACGTGTGTATATGTATGTATATATATACATCCACAATTTATACTCGAAACCATCTGTTCAAGCTTATAATCATCCATACATAGTTCATATTTCCTTCACCTCAAAAGAATACATTTTTTTACAAATCTTTGATGACATTCTAAGCCACATTACAACATCAGCTGAAAGTCTCAAATTACAACAATTCTTAAACAAATAAACTTGGTATGCAACTATAACATTGTGCATTCCTAAAAACAACTCAAATTACAGATTAAGCAAATTTGGAGAATTTCCCTTAGGCTCTTGATCACTTGATCTCTTAGCAATTACCTGAAGATGAGGTAAAAAAAGGGGAGGTAAGCTTCAAAGCTCGTGGGTAACAGTTTATAATAAAAACAGAAGCAAAACTTTTGAAACCATTTTCTTGTCATGGAAAACTTTCATTGAGTTTATAGGAAATGAGTTTCTTAGGCTTTCAGCCAAAATCTACGATTGCAAAACACGAATGCATCAAACTTGTTAATATGAAATAAGCACATAAGCATAACTTAGGTAGATACAGAAATAGAACGTACTACACAATTCCCATAAGGATCTTGTGTAGCTGTGAACTTAGGGGAGTCCATGAAAGAGCTCCATGCCACTAGCGGGCAGGCAGGAAAAGCCTTTAACTTCGTCAACGTGCATGTGACTGAACTTAGGGGCTACTACAAACCCACATAACACATAATTCATTGCTTGTAAACTTGTTGCCCAAGATGACACTTCTTGAAAACTTCCTTATCTTATACTTGAAATATTTCTTAAAAACCATTCTTGAAAACATGTTTGCATGAACATGTATCCTTTTAGAAATCATTTGAAAAGTCTTTTCATAAATCATCACACAATTCATATAACCAACATATAACAATTTGATAAGTCATTCAAAAGCAAAAGATGCAAGACTTATGATGTAATTGAAATCAGTAAACTTCTTTGATTTAAAGAAAACAACAGTAGCTTATTTACTCTATTAAAAACATGTACCCACCTTGATTTCCTTACTTAGGGACTTGCTCAAAATGTCTCTTCTCTTTGCAAACAACCTGAGGTATCCAAGATTCTTTCCTGCTGTCTCTTTAATGTGTACTCCGTGAGATGATCTAACTAAAATAGGCCTCGTTGATCCCCTTGATTCTTCACCAAATGAAAAGATCCTTAGCTCAAATGGAAGCTCTTCTCTTCATCTACCTTTTCCCCTTTTTGAACAACCTCAAAATCTCTCTTTAAGGCTAAGGAAATTAAAACCCTAGCTTGTTTTCTCTTCTTTTTCTCTTTCATTCTTTTTCGTACTTCTCTCTCTTCTCTCTCTTTTTTTTCATCCACGAATTAGCTTCTTCTTCCCCCATGCACGACATTCTTCTCCCATTTTATACCCTTAACAATTTGTACAATGTCTATTTTACCCTTCCTTACATGTCTTATGTTCTTTATCCTTAATTGTATTGCCAAAATTACCCTTGAACATTCTTATAACTGTAACTCTTTAATTCAATCAACCCTTATCATATAAGCTTTCTAACATCAACATAAGAATTAACTCCACAAACTTTACTAAAGATCTTATAATTGGTGTAAATCACACTTATTCATTAAAAAAAAATTGGGGGCCAACATTTCTCCCCCTTAAAAGAATTTCGTCCTCGAATTCATACCTAACTGATCTAGGGGTAGGGGTTTGCTTCCTCTTGTACTCCTTCACTTTCTATTTTACTTTATTACTCAAATAATTTCTTTCAAATGACCCTAGTTAACGGATTCAATCAATCCCTCCATGATTTGTTCAGATATCACACGATCCTATCTGTTTCCTCAATATACTTTGGACTACTCACCATTTCCTACTTCCTGTGTCAATAAAACCTATGTCATATCATATCAATATCTTTAATATACTAACATATATCACATTGCGAGTTTAAGACATCTATCATCAGTAGAACTTCTCATAAATATTTCATACGGACTTATTCGTGTCGGGCTTAACTAACCCTTTGTTCTGGCCTGAGCACACCTTGGCACGGTGATACTCTCAGAGGTAGTTTATCTTTTGCTTGATGATTTGTATAAGTGTAGTGTCAGTACACTTAATACTGTAGTTCATGCCTTTAACGTTGATCCTTCTAATTCATTCATCTTTCTCGAATCTCTTAAGTTCTAACATTGATCAATTTCACCTGTCAAATAACATCTCCTATTATGGCCTTCAACAATTTATAGGCCTTACTCATCATAATATAAAAGTGACAACTCATTCTATTGTCTAACTCCTCATACCGTATTCAAACGAAATCACTAGGACAGTGATTGCGATGCTTAAAGTCAAATAAAACTATACTTGGATCTCATGTTCCTATGAACTTCAACCTATACGCCTTAAGCATACTTTTGATAGGTAAGACCATCAAGTTAAGCATTCATTCACTTGATTTGACATTTTTAGTCGCTAAAAGATTCTTCGGCACATTCCTACTAGGATGTAAAACTTACGTTATCATTTGTACTTTTCTAGCAATCTCTTTGCTTAACCATCTTTATTGATTTCACATACTTCTTATTTCAATAACCATGTATCATTTTTCCTATTTGAAATCAAACATTCTGATCTGTTTTCAATCTCTCAATAAGATTCATAATTTCTGAATCCTCAATTTGGGCTTAGTTTATCCTTTCGTGTGAAACTAATCTTCAATTTCATAGCAAATAGCACTTGATTTGCCCAACATTCAACTCTATATTCTATGCTTCTTTTTGCTCTAGTTTTGATAACCTCAATATCAAATTTCTGCTCACTTAGCCTTACTTGGAATTTCCCATTTGTACAATCATAGTCTTTCGGCATTTATATCAATCTTCTCAGTCTCATATTCAATTCTCTCAATTCAATGATTGCCTCAAACTTTTATGATCTGTACTTGTATATATATATCCAAGATGTTCCTATCCATATACTGTCTCCAAAATTTCAGAACAATCATTAGTGTGGTAGCTCTAAATCATGTATAAAATAGTCAACTCTTAGGATTTTAGTTGTCTCCATACATATGAAATTACTTCATTATGCTGCATTGGATTTTATCCAAATCTCTTATACAACATCAGTGCATATTTTGAAACCTACAAATCCATATGATATAATTTGTATCAGTATAATTCCTCAAAATTCTCTTTACTCTCATAACTCATATGTTTTACATGTTTTTTATGTATTCCAACTATTCTTCTCAATTTTTCGAATACCTTTAATACATCATCAATTTTTTTCCAATTGACTTCCTTTTTCAAATGATTTTCTCTATTCTTTGAATTTCCTCATACCTCACCTTGACTTATTCTTATGTTTGCCTATTCATACAAGTTTCTCCACACATTGCAACTTATTTGCAAACTTAACTTCTTATGATTGTAATATAATCATTAAGTCAGATTTATATCTCCCGAACATACTTACACAAAATATAACGTGAACCCATATACTCCTTATATTAGCAATCTGTGTCTCCTTAAATTCAGGAATCCACTCACCTGATCCTTTACATCAAATAAAATACATACTTTTTTAATAACATAATCTACCTCTTTCGCTTGAGTCTCTATTAAGGATAGGACTCCTATACTCAATGTCGAATCACTACATATTCATTTCTGATCAGTTCTTTCATTGATCATCCCTTAACATAAATTATTTGATCTTCTTAATCTAACTCAGAAAAATTCCTCTCCGAAAGAGGGTTTCTTACTACTATTATCAATATTGTTCATGCAATCTTTATCAACCACTTGTTATCGTCATCACATCTTCCAATTATCCTTCACATTAAATCGTACATATGTATATTCGCCATTGATTCAAACTTATAGATGCATAGTCATAAAAAAATTCTGATCTCAATTCCTCTAACACATTCTTATGGAGGATCACAACTCTTGTCATATTCATCAAACAACCACTTAGGTTCCAATTTTTATCTTTTGAAGATCATATCAGTTTATGTTTTCCCAACGTTTTGCCAGATCATCATTCTCTTATTACCATTTCCATCAAGTCAAACTCTTAACAATTTTTCATGCCTGTACCTCATACATATGCGTCCTGACTAAGGGTTAATTGCTGCTGTATGCTAAACACGTCAAAACACATGTAACTTGATACATATTTCTAAAGATGCCCATGTATAATCCTAATTCTGGCGCTCTAATACCATATCAATTAGACCCCGTTTTCGAAATCCAACTCTTACTTAGATATCATAAATGTTGGGCATTGTTTGTGGAACCCAACTCTTGCAAAATCATAATCACTGAATTTGTTTCAACAAAGTTTCCTTAACCATCATCGAATCCTTTTCTTGTTTTGATACCATAACTGTATTGGGCCCTGATTCCGGAGCCCAACATTCCTTATCATAAGACGTGTGCATGTTCTTGCTACTATGCAAGGCTATTCTTATTTAACCCTCCTTAGTCATGCTCAGGCCCTATCTTTCAAATCTTTCTTACACTGAAGTGAATATTCTATGCTCAACATTCATCCAAATATTGAGCATTTTAGAGGCTAGGTTAAAATTTTATTCCTTCAGATTATTTGACAGCTCTATGTCTCTATTCTATTTAGACACGAGGTTTATCTCATTTGGAGGTTGGATAACGAAGTTATGGCTGAAAGAATCAAACAGGGTTTTGACCTCAATTATATTGAACTTATCTCGGTCCAATTGATATAACTCTCTCTACAGGTGTCAAAACAAAGTGTTCTTTGAATTATCAGAAAGAGGGCTTCAAGATCTACAACTTTTATGAGACTTTGAAGACAAATTCAATCTTCTAAAGGGTCAAAACTAGAGCAAACGATAGCATCAAATGAATAGTGTACAAAAGAAGAAGTTCAGAAAGCAGACGAGACAAGAAGCAGACAAAGAAAAAAGCATACAAAACAAAAAGCAGGCGAAATAGAAAGCAAATGAAGCAAAAGGGTATATGAAATAGAAAGTAGACGAAGCAACAAGTAGTTGAAATAAAAAGCAGATGAAGCAGAAAGCAGACAAAGCAGAAATCAAACGAAGCAAAAAAGCAGATGAAATAGAAAGCAGACGAAACAGAAAGAAGACGAAGTAAAAGGGCAGACAAAACAGAAGGTAGACGAAGCAGAAAGCAGATGAAGGGGAGAGCAAACAAAGTGAAAAGGGTAGATGAAATAAGGAACAGACAAACCAAAAGAAAAAGTCTTAAGATGAAGCAGGGTCAACTTAAGACGAAGCAGAGTCAACTTAAGGTGATGCAACTTTTAAGATGAAGCATTTTTACAGCAAATACAACTCCATAGATGATATGACGTCATCACAGATGAAGTGATGTCATCTTATACGATACATCTTTACAAACGATGCATCTTTACAGATGATGCATTCTTATAGATGTAATGATGTCATCACAGACAATGCATCTTTACAGACGACACATCTTTATACTTCTAAGCACTTTCCTTTCTAAGGATCATTACCTTTGATCTAGAGGTCCAAAAATTTCATACTATATACCGTTGGAAAGCTAAAAAAAATCTATAGATTTCTAGAAGACAATTTGTCCTAGTTTGGCCTAGAACAATCTAGTTTTTCCCTTGAAGTCATAACACAAATTTTTACCCTATGGAAGGCTTGTAATTTTTGCACTTCGCAAACTTGAAATGTCTTGAGCTTAACCATTCAGTTACCAAATTGACTTCATTAAACTCTCAAATCTCAACTTATTAGTCCCTTCATATCCAACTACATCTCATCAATCATAATTCCTATTTTGCCTTCCCATGAATCTTACTTAGGCGTACGTGTGTATATGTATATATATATATATATATACATCCACAATTTATGCTCGAAACCATCTGTTCAAACTGATAATCATCCATACACAATTCATATTTTCTTAACCTTAAAAGAATATAGTTTTTTTTAAAATCTTTGATGGCATTCTAAGCCACATTATAATATTAACTGAAAGTCTCAAATTACAACAATTCTTAAACAAATAAACTTGGTGCAACTATAACATTATGCATTCCCAAAACCAACTCAAACTACAGATTAAGCCAATTTGAAGAATTTCCCTTAGGCTCTTGATCACTTGATCTCTTAGCTATCACCCGAAGATGGGGTAAAAAAGGAGGGTTAGCTTGAAAGCTCGTGGGTAACAGTTTATAACAAAAACAGAAGCAAAACTTTTTAAACCATTTTCTTGTCATGGGAAACTTTCATTGAGTTTATAGGAAACGAGTTTGTTAGGCTTTCAGACAAAATTCACATTTGCAACCATGAATGCATTAAACTTGTTAACATGAAATAAGCACATAAGCATAATAGAACGACTTGGGTGGATCTAGAAACAGAACTACACAATTCCCATAAGGATCTTGTGTAGCTGTGAACTTAGGGGAGTCTATGAAGGAGCTCCATGCCACTAGTGGATAGGTGAGAGAAGCCTTTAACTTGGCCAACATGCACTTGACTGAACTTAGAGGACCACCACAAATCCACATAACACATAATTCATGGCTTGTAAACTTGTTTCCCAAGATGGCACATCTTGAAAACTTTCTTGTCTTATTCTTGAAATATTTCTTGAAAACCATTCTTGAAAACATGTTTCCATGAACATGTATCATTTTAGAAATCATTTGCAAAGTCTTTTCATAAATCATCACACAATTCATATAACCAATGTATAACAATTTCGTAAATCATTCTAATGCAAAAGATGCAACACTTATGATGCAATTGAAATTAGTAAACTTCTTTGATTTAAAGAAAATAGAAGTAGCTTATTTACTCTATTAAAAACATGTACCTACCTTGATTTCCTTGCTTAGAGACTTGCTCAAAATGTCTTTTCTCTTTGCAAACAACCTGAGGTATCTAAGATTCTTTCCTGCTGTATCTTTAATGTGTACTCCGTGAGATGATCTAACTGAAATAGGCCTCGTTGATCCTCTTGGTTCTTCACCAAATGAAAAGATCCTTAGCTTAAATGGAAGATCTTCTCTTCCTTTACCTTTTTCCCTTCTTGAATAACCTCAAAATCTGTCTTTAAAGCTAAAGAAATTGAAACCCTAGCTTATTCTCTCTTCTTTTTTCGCTTTCATTCTATTTCGTACTTCTCTGTCTTCTCTCTTTTTTTCATCCACGAATTAGCTTCTACTTCCCCCATGCACGGCAATCTTCTCCCCTTTATACCCTTAACAATTTGTACGATGTCCATTTTACCCTTCCTTATATGTCTTATGTTCTTTATCCTTAATTATATTGCCAAAATTACCCTTGAACATTCTTATAACCTTAACACTTTAACTCAATCAACCAATATCATATAAGGTTTCTAACATCAACATAAGAATTAACTCGACAAACTTTCCTAAAGATCTTATAATTGGTGTAAATCACATTTATTGATAAAAAAATTTGGGGGCCATCAAAAAGTGATATTGAGGAAGACAGAGAGATGACCTCAAGGGTTAGAAATGAGGCTAAGAAGAAAGAAAAGAGAGTCGAGTCACATTATGCTGCTAACGATTTTGTTCTTAATGAATTTTGTGATGTCCCTCCATTTCCTTTCAGGTTTGCCAAGACAAAGAAGGAAGAAGCAGAAAGATAAATCCTTGAAACTTTTAGAAAAGTTGAAGTAAACATACCTTTTTTAGACGCCATCAAGCAAGTCCAACACTATGCCAAATTTCTAAAGGAACTTTACACTAATAAAAGGTGCTTTAAGAAGAATACAAAGATAAGTATAGGGGAGAACGTATTTGTCGTCATCCAAAGGAAAATACCTCTGAAGTGTAAGGATCTTGGTAGGTTTTCTATTCCTTACAAGATAGGAAATACTCAGTTTGAAAGATGTATGCTAGACATAAGTGCTTCGATTAATGTCATGCCTAGAAGTATCTATCATGCTCTTAATTTAGGTCCTTTGAAGAAGACTGGTTTGATACTTTAACTAACTAAAAGGGTCTAATGTATATCCTGAAAGTGTGTTTAAAGATGTGCTAGTGCCGGTTAATGACCTTATGTTCCTAGCTCATTTTTTATCTTTGACATAGGCAAGAAGTTTGAATTGTCCAAACATGTTCCATTGCTATTTGGTTGACCATTTCTTAGTACTCCCAAGATAAAGATTGATGTCCATAAGGGTGATTTATCCATGAAATTTGATGGAGAACTTGTTAGTTTTAATACCTTTGATGCTATGCGATACCCTACTAATCTAATAATTTGTACTCTATAGATTCCATTGATGAAATTGCACTGAATATGATATGGTTTTAGGTGAGAATGCTGAAAGAATAAAGGTGGATCATACTGTAGGTGATGCGGCTGTAGCTCATTGTTCCTTTATAAAGGAACTATCTCTATTTTATAACCCTACATTACCTATGTCTACTTCCAGGTTAGTACCTCCATTGTGTAAACCTTTAAAGTGGAACTAAACCTTCCCTTTAATTTGAAATATAAATTTCTTGGTGATAATGAGACCTTACCTATGATCATTTCAAACTCTTTATCACCTTCCTAGGAAAAGTGACTCTTACAAGTTCTTCAAAACCATAAGCAATCCATAGGTTGGATAATTGCAGACACAAAAGGAATTAGCCCTACTTTGTATATGCATAGAATCCTTTTGGAAGAAGATAAAAAACCCGTTAAAGAGGCATGACATAGGTTAAACCCGCTAATGATGGATGTCATAGAAAAGGAAATTATGAAGTGGTATTATGCAGGCATAATATATCCCATATCTGATTCCAAGTGGGTTAGTCCCATTCATGTCGTGCCTAATAAAACAGGATTAACTGTCATAGAGAATCAAATGGGTGAACTTGTCCCAATTAAAGTGTCAAATGGGTGGAGAGTGTGTATAGACTACTGAAAGTTGAACCAAGCGACTAGGAAAGATCATTTCTGACTACCCTTTATTGACTAAATGTTAGAAAAGCTTGTATGAAAATCACATTTTTTTAGATGGGTACTGAGAGTATACACATATTTCCATAATTCTTGAAGATCAGGAAAAAACCACTTTCACTTGCACTTTTGATACTTTTGCATTTAGAAGAATGCCATTTAGACTTTGTAATGCCCCTGGAACTTTTTAACGTGGCATGATGAATATATTTTCTGATTTTCTTGACCATATAATGGAAGTGTTTATGGATGACTTTACTATGTTTGGCGATTCTTTTGATGCATGACTCCATAACCTTTCTCTTTTTTTCAACGTTGCATTGCTACAAACTTAGTTTCGAATTATGAAAAATGTCATTTTATGGTAGAACAAGGTGTAGTTCTAGGACATGTCATTAATTCCAAAGGCTGGAAGTTGGCAAAGAAAAGATAAGATTCATAACTTCTCTGCATTACCCTACTTGTATTAGAGAAATAAGATCTTTTCTAAGGCATGCAGGCTTTTATTGGCATTTTATCAAAGATTTTTTAAAAATTACATCTCCATTATATGCATTGTTAACTAAAGACACAAATTTTGTGTTTGATGATGAGTGTAAAAAGGCTTTTGACTTGCTTAAAGAGGAGCTAACCCCTTACCCTGTCATTCGTCCCCCTGATTGGAACCTTCCATTTGAAATTATGTGTGACCGAGTGACAAAGCAGTAGGTTTTATATTAGGGCAGAGAAAAGACAAAGAGCCCTATGTCATATACTGTGCATCTAGATCCTTGGACTATGTTCAATGAAAAGGAAATTTTTGCCATAGTGTTTGTATTAGAGAAATTCAGATTGTACTTATTAGGGACCAAAGTGATTGTGTTTTTTGACCATGCTGCACTTAAATACCTACTTAAGAAAAAAGAGTTGAAGCCTAGGCTATTGAGATGGATGCTTTTGTTATAAGAATTTAACTTAAAAATTAGAGATAAGAAGGGTGCAGAGAACTTAGTAGCCAACCATTTGAGCAAAATAGTACTTAGAGAGGATTAGCTTTTAATTGCTGAATTTTTTTCCAGATGAGCAAATTTATTCATTAATGCATGATTATATACCTTGTTATGATGATATTTGTAATCATTTAGTTGCCAAGTATCTTCCAAATAATCTACCAAGAGCTCAAAAGGATAAGATAAAGGCTAAATCTAAGTATTATTTATGGGATGATCCTTATTATAGAAATTATGCTCTAGCCAGATTTTTCGCTAGTGTGTTCCAAAGAAGGAACATCATTAAATTTTGAGTTTTTGTCATTCATTAGAAGGTGGTGGTCATTTTGCACCCAAAAAGACAAATCACAAGGTTTTGGAATGCGACTTTTATAAACAACGATGCTTATATTTTTTGTAGGACCTATGAACAATGCCAAAAGACGGGGAATGTGTCTCGAAAACAAGAAATGCCACAGACTGGTAACATGGTTTATGAGGTATTTGATAT
The DNA here is from genome assembly GCA_025504915.1 of Erythroxylum reticulatum. Taxonomy (NCBI): domain Eukaryota; kingdom Viridiplantae; phylum Streptophyta; class Magnoliopsida; order Malpighiales; family Erythroxylaceae; genus Erythroxylum; species Erythroxylum reticulatum. The sequence goes on along the minus strand of JANSVA010448539.1, from coordinate 5,149 downwards.
ATGGGGCATTGACTTTATGGGCCCTTTTCCTTCATCTTTTGGTAACATTTACATATTGCTTGCTGTAGACTATGTTTCTAAGTTGGTAGAGGCCATCGCCACTAAGCTAGTTGATGCAAAATTTGTGATCAAGCTCTTTAAGAGTTATATTTTTAACCGTTTTGGTATTCCTAAAGTTATAATTAGTGATCGTGGCACACAATTTTGTAACAGGACTTTAGTAGCATTGTTGGACAAATACCATACGACTCATCGTATTGCTAAGACATATCATCCTCAGACTAGTGGACAAGCTTAAATGTCTAATAGGGAAATAAAATATATCTTAAATAAAATGGTGAAACTTGATAGAAAGGATTGGAGTAATCATTTAGATGATGCTCTCTGGGCTTATAGGACTACATATAAGACTCCAATAGGTATGTCTCCCTACAAGTTGGTCTTTGGGAAAGCTTGTCACTTACTAGTTGAGATTGATAATAAGTCCTATTGGATAGTGAAACAGTGCCATTAACGACTATGAGTTGGCTAGAAAAGAAAGGAAGTTACAGTTGCAAGAACTAGAGGAGCTATGATTGGAATCATATGACAATGCTAGGATTTATAAAGAAAAAGCCAAGGCCTTTCATGATATGAAGCTAGTTAGGAAATCATTCTCTGTTGGGAAAAAAGAACTTTTGTTTAATTCAGCACTTAAATTATTTCCTGGTAAGCTACAGTCTCGATAGGTAGGTCCTTTTGTTGTCACTAACTTGTTTTTGCGTGGTGTAGTAAAAGTGTGCAGCTTAATAACTAACAAGAATTTTAAAGTTAATGGGTACAGGCTCAAACCATTTTATGATCAAGCTCAGGTTATGATAGTGGAGGAGATTTTGTTGGAAGAATAATGAAGTTTGTAGTACATCGAGCTAATGATGTAAACCAATAGCGCTACTTAGGAGGCAACCCAAGATGAAATAATAAATCAGATTTTCATTTCTTTTTCCTTTTCTTTTTAATTTCAATTTTTTCCAGCACTCTATAGTTATTTCAAATTTCTCTTCTGTTAGATCATAAGATTTGTTGCTCTTTGTTAGTGTGTATTTGATGTTAGCCTGCATGTTTCTGTATTGATGGACATTTTGATCTAGCTTATACATCTATTTTATATGATGAAATTGTCTGATTTGGTATGCTATAGTGACATGATATCATGTTGCTATTAACTTGACTTTACATCATTATAAACTTGCTACTTATAGATTTTATTTTCATTTTCTCATAATGTCGATAGTACATTGAGGACAATATAAGAACTAAGTGTGGGAGTGTAGCTAGAAGCACGACTTTTGTGGTTGTTGAAGTGTTTGTGCATAAATGACTTATGATTGTCGATTGTTCTCAAATTAGTAAAAAAAGAAGAAGTTTTCATATAGAATAATTTGAATTTTTTTGCATTGTGTGATTTTTTGCATTCATTTAGGTCGATCACCTTAAAGTCTTTGGTAAGAGAACTAACTAAATGTGACTAGGTAGAAATTCCAATCTAACTTGTTTTAAAATTAAAAATGTTATTCATGAAATAATTTTTTAAAAGAATAAACACCATTTTAAATGCTAACTAAACTTCCTTACCCTAGACAAGTAAGTTTTTTCATTTTATAGGCACTTTAAAATGAACTTTACATGTGACTAAATAGATGAACTAAAAATCCGGTAAGGTAGCCTATATAGACTAACACATCTGCGTCAGTCTCTTGAGTGTATATATTGTGCTCTTCCATGGGATGCCTCTCTTAACCTTGCCTTGGTACTCTGTGAGACTACATATATGGTTCACACAATATCATGAAAATGATAAGGCATTCATTTGTTTTAACCTACATAGCCAACAACCACTTAATGCTTTATTTTATCCTTTTATTACCCCATTTGAGCCTAATAGCCTATTTCTTCTAATTTTATCCACATTATAAGCTTAATTTTAACTTTTATGCCCTATCTTTGTCTTGAACTATAGAACGTGAAGTTTTAATATGAGTGGTTAGAAAAGGAGTAAGGGGTATATGTGTTTAAAGTCGTGGTGCTCTTAACAGTGTGAATGAAGTGTTGTGATTTATCATTTGTGTTTTCATCGTAGTCATATGCTTTATTTTACATTTATCTTTATTGTACTTTGTTAAAAAAAAAGAAAAAAAGAAAAAAGGGGAAAATATAAAAAATGTGTGAATTTCAAGTTTGTTTGTTCCTGTAAATCTGCTTCATGTTTGTCATTTGTTGTATTTTTTAACACAATGTATGTTCATTCATTTCATTTTGGTGAAGAGGGTTTTTCGATATGCTTGATAGTTAAGTCAAAGAAAGGAAATTAATATTATTTGATGGTGGATGGGTTTTCAAGTGAATTTCATGAGGTGGAGATGTTGCTCTCTATGTTCTTGGAATTTTAGTCCACATTACTAAATATTTTCCTACCATTACCCTAAGCCTCATTACAACCCTCTAAAGTCCTTTAATTTATGTTGTGTGTTGTCCCATATCTATTAGTGGAGAACTGAGTCAATATGCAAGTTTGTAGATGAGTTTCTTATTAGGATTGAGCTTTTAAGTGAAACACATAACCTAAAGCACTGAGTCTTGAGTTCATAAAAACATATCCTTGTGAGGGACTATCCATTGAAATCACTTCATTCTAATACTAATTAACCTCTTATAATAAGTAAAGGAACCTTGCCTATATTTTAAGAATCTCAATGGTTTAGTTAGTTCTTGTGGATGGTGTAACATCTCCTAACTCAAGTGTTGTCATTGTTTTCCTTGTTAACGTAAAATTTGGTTTAATTTCTACTTGGTTCTTTTGGTTTAGTTATCTTATTGATGAAAATGACGTGGAGTCATACGCCTAGTTTAAGTGTTTTGTTAAGCATGTTGTTTTCTTCTCTTGTTTGGTCGTATGTTTTATTGATCGAGGACAACCAAAAGTTAAGTATGGGGAAATTTGATAAGTGCAAAATATTACATCTTTTATTCTCCAAAACTTAGTCATTTTAGTTATTTTTACTACACATTTGGGCATAATTATTCAAATTTTAAGGCCTAAATTATTTCTTCTAAATTTTCCTGTAAAAGTTAGCCTAAGTTTAAATATTTTTATTGTAGGTTAATGGACTGATGCAATTAGAGAAAACATCAAAATGACAATACTCCAGTAGATGAGAAACAACTTCAAAATGATAGTCCAAAGAAGGGAGCAATTAAGTAAAAGACGTAAAAGTAAAAGACAACTAGCAGTTCACCAAAATGAGGCAAAACGGCAAAAGCAGTCTAAACCAAAAAAACAAAATGCAGTGTAGATCCAAAAGAGCAAAAATATACAATAGGACAAAAGAGGAAAATGATAGTAGCAGAGGAGAGCAGAAACATAAGGTAAAGTTCAAGAGATAAAATGCACAACAGTTGGGAGGCAAAGAAGTAGCGGTGTAACTTATCAGACACAGCAGAAGAATTAAAACACACAGCAACTGGTAGAAGATGAAGCATCACTTAAGTAGCAATCAAGACATAAATGTAAACAACGTAGCAGTGAAAAGCGATGTTCTCTGTTCCAATTCTCTTCAAAATGGGAGAGTTAAGAGGAAGCTTATTAAAGAGCCATAAAAGTGCATCTTTTGGGTGTCTCGGGACCCAAAAAAACCCAGGAGTGGAAAGAAAAACCATCAGGATAGAGCATATCACTAGAAATTGGGAGTAAAATAAAACTTGAGAGCTATTGGTGAAGAAGGCTAGTGCAAGGAGGTGTTCAAGTGGAACTTACAAAACTATCAGGATTGAGCTGGGCCAAGACCTTTGGAGGAGGATTTCAAGTTTCGATCTATTGGGTCAAAGCCATCATCGATCTGTTGAGTCCGGGCTATCAATTGAATAAGTCTCTCTCATACTTACTCTCTTTGTATCTAGTTTTTCAAATTTTAATTTGCTTAAAAGTTTTTATAATTTCAATTTAATTTTTTGTTTAGATAATTTGAGACAATCATTTTCAATTTAATTCTAACATTATGAGTATTTTAGTATTTGTGTGATGCTTGAGCCAATTTATTTACGATTTATGTTCTTATGAAACTGAGAGATGTCTTAATATATTTGAATGTGAATTAATTGCTATCGCTTTCTCTTTAGTCTGCAATTTCTATTGAGTTTAGCGAGTTGAGTAGCAACTATTAAATTGTTAGTCAGTCAAAGGGCTGTGATTTAATTAAAGTATCGTATGGTCTAGGAATTTTGCTAGCTGGTTGGTTGAAATTCTCAGGGCTAATGATATCTTCTTGGAAAGAATTGCATTAATCAATTTAGATTTGGGCTAGTTCGGTTCTAAATTAGTAAAGGGAGATAGGGAGAACTTAGCTAGTGAGCGTCTCTATAGTTAGCCTACATTATAGCTCAGGATTTTAGTGATAGAAATCTGAATTTAGATGACTAAATTTATGGGCTTAATGTATGCTCGATCACTTATTAATATGCATGTTCATATTTTATTTATATTATGTTTTTATTGTTAGAAGTTTATGTTTTAATTAATTAGTTCAAGTTTCTGATTGAACCCTCTTCTCATCTTTATATATGTGTGGTAAGGTTTTTGGTTTGCTATGCTTTCCTATTATATAAGGACTTAAGTTGAAGGATTTCAACGACTAAGTGTTGCAAAATTAATTAGAGAACATCTTGATTTAAATCAGTAATTGAATCTGGAATTTTGGAGGATATGTAGTAAATGATTGACGAGAAAACTTCTAGCCCCTACCTATTCTATTTCTGCTATGATTAAATATTTACATGTGATGTTTCCACATCTCATTATATATTTGCTAATTTTATAAGTCTCAAGGGTTAAAAGTTGAAGGCCTAAAACATCTTTCAAAAGAAGAAATACCAAAACTACTCAATCTAATTTATTATGCAAATGGTTGTCCAACATATATATTTTATGTAAATTGCTTGATAATGATTAACCTATGCCACAAAAGTAGTTGCCTATACTTGGTTTGTGTTTGGGTATGTTGAGAGAGTTATTCAAATGCTATAATGCAATTAGAAAGCTTGCTAAAATTAATTTCCTAAAGCTGGAATTTTTAGAAATATGCAACTTCAATATGAAAGTATTATTCTTAGACTG
>JANSVA010448492.1:0-16965 GCA_025504915.1 Erythroxylum reticulatum | reverse complement strand
TTACCCTTTTTACCAAACCTTAGCACTTCTCGCCCAAGTTATACTCTTAGAAACACTTTATCACCAATTTGGTATTTGATATCTCTCTGGTGTTGATTTGTATAACTTTTCTGCCTATCTTGAGCTACCTTAATTCTATTGCGAATCAATTTTACCTTATCAACAATATCCTAAATCAGTTTTGGGCCTTCAACAATCCTTATGTCCTCTTCATCCCAATACAATGGTGAATGACACTTTTTGCCATATAATGTTTCATATGGAGCCATACCAATACTATTTTGATAGTGATTATTGTATGCAAATTCGATAAGAGCTACATATTGATCCTATGCTCCTTGGAACTCCAATACAGAAGCTCTAAGCATATCCTCAATAGTCCTAATAGATCTCTCACCTTTTCCATCTATCTAAGGATGAAATGTTGTACTAAAATTCAATTTTGTACCCAATGTTGTCTTCAAGGTATTTTTATATTGGCTACCTATAATGAAAAAGAAACAAGAAGAAACCTCTAATGAAAATTCAAATCTCTTACTCCTTAAAGCCTTTAATGGTAGAGAGGGGGGAGAAAGAGGGAGAGGGTCTCATTACTTGGATTCCCACTAAGAAGAAGTTCAAGATGGGATACTTTTAGAAAGAGTCATGCCTAGATGAAAATTAATAAACTAATTAGATTACTAACCCATCCACACCATTAATGCTTGATTAACTTTTTTGAGTGTCAATTATGAAATAATCACAAGTGCACGGCGTAGTAGCAGCAAGTACCAGCAAATATGGGTCAATCCCACAAAGATAGTGATTGCTAGTAGTTATCATTGTTCTATTATGTAGTCTACGAATTGATTAAGATTTTTCATTTAAAGAAAATAAAACTTAAATAAATTAAATAAATAGGCAACAATATTGATCAGAGAATTAAGAATTCACTTAGAAAATTACTGATATCGGGAATTAGTGTATAAGTTTTAAATCCCCTAAAAATCCTTAAACAATTAATCTTTTTATTATGCAATTATTTTATTCATTTCTTATACCGTGAAGATTCCTATGGTATGCTAATAGCTAAACTTAATTCTAAGAAAATCTAATCCTAAGGTTTTCAACTAAATTACTCAGGTTAAAGTTTATATGGTTGCTTAACTAATTTTTTAATCAGTTTCAGCCTAATCTAGATGATTTATGTTATGATATCTCTAGGGTTACAATCAACTCCTTTCAATTATGGTAAATCTATTCATAAATAGGATTTCTCAATCTCTATGTACTAATCAGATTAGGATCTAATATTTTAGATCTATTAGAATATAAATTAAACACATAATCAAATTATAATATGTTAATTAAACCAATTGAGTTAATAAAAGAATTAAAATATGTTAAAGCATAATATAATATTCATCTAACGTAGGAATTAAAGAAATTTAGTTACACATGATTAGAAATGAAATCAAACAATAACAGAAAGAAAAACGAAGAGAAAATAATAGGTTCATAATTCTAAATCTCCCTGATTATCTCCAATTAAATATTCTTGCAGGTAGATGTTTGATCTTGTATTCTCTTGGACCTTTTGATGATTTTTGTGTTTTCCACTTATCTAGATCATAATCACCCCTTGAATTGCCTCTGAGAGTTTCAAAATGTCTTTTTACGTATTCCCTCCTTTTTACCTCTAAAAATATCTTTTTATAGTAAAGTTTAGGGTTCTAGTAGATGCACGGTCTGATGCACAACCTAAAATCTCAAAATTTTGCAAATTTACAAAGACTGATGCTCGACCTGGCATCCCTTCTTTGCTTGAAATCCTCATTTCATACAGTTTTTTCTTCCAAATTCTTCTCTTTTAAGTCCGTGAAGGCAATTATAACCTTTAAACACACTTTGAGCGAAGTAAGTACCAAATATGCGATAAAAGTATAATTTATCAAGCAAAAATAAATCAAACGTAAGGAATAAATATGATCAATTATGAATCTATCAAACATCCCCCCACTTAAGCAATTTCTTATCCTCAAGCAAACCATAATCAAAATTATAAATCTTACACATCAATCGCTTTTCAATCTCGATCTATCCATTCATATTATACATTATCATATTCTATTGAATCAAATTGGCATACATGTAGAGTCAAATTATACTAAAATTAACTTCCTAAGCAATATTAATCGTAATCATATTATAATCTCATTTAAGTCAAAAACATTAATCTTTATAACCTTACCAAGATGTCACTCAATGCACTCAAGAGTTTAGGGTGACAAGTATCAAAACTATCATTCAATGCATAGAATAACTCTTACCGTAAGTTTGCAATAAAATCACGTCTCCACAACTTACATATAAACTAGAAACAAAAATCCAAAGGTCTTTACACAAGTTGTAATAAGGATTAGGTTCAATATGATTGGTTAATGAAAAGAGTTAACTTGAAGAAAATTTATCAAACGAAAAATCACAAGACTTGTTTACAAATAAACACACAGGTCTTTTCATTGCAACTTTATTGGTACCATAAACTAATTCGCAAATTTTTACTTTTATTTTATTTTTAATTTTTATCATACAATTGATCGTTCAATATCACAATTAAAGAAGTAATAGACCTATCAAAAATTTCAAGTTTTAAACAAGTAAATAATGTAAATAACCTTTAAGATTCAAAACAATAAAAAAGGTCTTCAAAGAAAAATAAGGTAAAGGTTAATATGTGGGTAAAATCGATGTAAAAGGCTAAGGCTCAACTTGGTTATTCCTAAAGGATAAATTATGGGTAAGGTAAGGAATAAGGCTAACCCAAATTGTTAAATCTTAGTGCCTTTATCACTTCAATGAGTCCAATTTAACAAATATGGTTTCAATATGTATAATAAGAGCAAGTTTTAAAATCATTCTTCTACACATGATAACATAAATAAAACACTAAAAAAAGCTTTGAAATTTTGAAATTTTCGTTCTCAGGATCAAAAACTAAAAAAAAAAAGTGCACATATGTGTGTAAATAATATGCAATTTCATTTAACTTGATCACTAAAAATATAACATTTAAAAGCAATTTTATTATAACTCTCATCCTTTTGCACACTAATTGAAATAAATATTCAATAATGAAGTGAAGTATTGATGGATAGATTTCAGTTAAGTTAAGATATTATTTCATAAAGCTTAATAATCAATATTATAATAAGCTTAAGAAAATCATTAAACTTGTTAACCCCATATCCATACTTAAAATCGTACATTGTCCTCAATGTACATAGTATAAACATATAAAATAAGTGAGAATGTTAGGTGGGACTTTCCTAAGTAAGAAATTTTTTTGGTTCTGATCCATACAATATTAGATTACATCCTTTCCAAATATAAAGACAAAGGCATAAAAATATAACATAAAATAAAAATAACAATAAAGAAAATGAATACAATATATAAAAATAACACAAATTTCCAAATAAAACCTATCCTAATTCATGGGTTGCCTCTTATGCAACATTTATTTAATGTTAGTAGCTTGACATACCATAAATGCTTACCTCCATCCTAAGTCTACAATTAATGGCTTGCTTCCACTAGTTTTTTCGTATAAGGGTTCTGTCAATCATAAGTAAACCACCTGTTGCAAGATAATAATAATAAGAAAATAATTTATCAAATTAATAAATCCTAGCGACTGCATTAATGCTTTTTTTTAATGAGAAACTGATAATGAAGTAGGGATAATGAAAATCCCTGGGTCTTCTGTTGATGAAAGAAATTTCTCATAGAGGAACTGGGAACCCTCCGTACTTAAGATAACTACTAATGCCTCATTAACTGTTTCCGCATTTAGTTCCTCTACCAATTCTTCCTTAACCACCTTTGCTCACTCTTCTTCTTCTTCTTCCTAGAAAAAGTTTTCGGGCTTGTCTTCTTCAATTATCTCTAGCCACTCTTCTAGTTCCTTTTTTAGATGGAGACTTCTTATTCTTTTGAAAGCTCTTTTTGGAGTTTCACTCCAAAGCCAACTCTTGTCTTTTCTTGATTTTTGAATTTGTATCAGTTAGCTTTGATTTCTACAAGGAGTTCTATTAATTTATCTGTAATACTTCCTTCCTTTTCCTCTTCCTTTTCTTCTTTTGTTGGGAGCTCTTTTTTGCTACTAAATGTGATTATTGTTCCACATTCAATAGGGTCTATTTTAGTAACATTAGGCAAACTACGTTGTATCTTGTCAAATAATCTCTTAACTACCTGGTCCATCTGATTAACGAACTTTTGTATATAAGCCTCTATTTCCTGATGCCTCATTATTGAATCTTGAATGAAATCAGCCACATAAGTTCCAAAGTTAGCTCATTAATTGGACGTGCTTAGACTTTCAATATTCAGCTCAAGCATAATCATTCCATCTATAAGCATAAGAGTTACTCCACTCTAAATTGTAGTTATTCCTATATAGTGCACCTTAAGTTTCATTGTACATACTCAATCGCTCCCATATATAAGTTGGAGCTCAACATTTATGATTGTAGTAATTACACCCACAAATACAACAAGGTATAATAAAATACAAAGTAAGTCCCTGATGATGATGCCAAAATACATTCAGGTTTTCCTAATATCAAGTCCCCGATGATGGTGCCAAAATATTTATTGAATTTTTTTGAGTGTCAATAATGAAATAATTGCAAGTGTACGGTGTTGCTATAGCTAATATCAACAAATATGGGTTGATCCCACGATGACAGTGATTACTAGTAGTTACCATTATCCTTTTATCTAGTCTACAAATTGATTTGATTATTAACTTAAAGAAAATAAAAATTGAAAAAATTAAATAAATAAGAAATGATATAGAACAGAGAATTAAGAATTAACTAAGAAATTAACGATATTGAGAATTAGTGTCTAGGTTTTGAATTGACTTAAAAACCCTCAATCAATTGATCTTCTATTATGCAATTGTTTTATTAATTGATTGAATTATAGAGATTCATATGGTATGCTAATAGCTGACCTTGAGTTTAATAATAACTAATCCTAAGGCTTTTAACTGAATTACTCAAGTTAAAGTTTATAGTATTTCTTTACTGATTTGTGAGCCCCGCTATTAGGTTTGACCCTAGTTCATAGGATTTATGTCATCCTATCTCTAGGGTTATATCAAATCCTTTCAATAATGATATATCTATTCATAAACAGGATTTCTTAATCTCTATGTTTGAAATTAGATTTTGATCTAATATTCCATATCTATTAAAACATAAATTAAACAAGTAATCAAATCACAATATATGGATCAAAACAATTGCATTAATAAAAGAATCAAAACAAGTTAAAGAATAAACATAGAGTTCATCTAACTTAGAAACTAAAGGAATTTAGATACATATGATTAGAAACGAAATCAATCAACAATAGAAAGAAAAATGAATAGAAAATAACAAGTTCATAATTCTAAATCTCCCTGGTTATCTCCAATCAAATATTCTTGCCAGGAAAAGATTTTTCTTATATTCTCTTCGATCTTTTGATGAATTCTTCATGTTTCCACTTCTCTAGATCAAAATCACCCCTTAAGTTACTTATAAGAGTTTTAAGTTACCTATGAGAGTTTTAGAATGCCTCTGTACATATTCCCTCCTTTTTTTCCTTTGAATGTGTCTTCTTATAGTAAATTTTATGTTTCTAGGAGATGCATGGGCTAATGCATAACTATGCATCAAAAGTGCATAACCTAAAATCTCTAGATTTGCCAAATATGCACGACTTGAGAGAAGTCCACAAGCTTATGCTTGGCTGCGCATCCTTTTTATGGCTTAAATCTTCGTTTTATGTCATACTTTCTTCTTAATTCTTCTCCTTGAAGTCCATGAATGCAATTATACCCTGTAAACACACTTGAAGCAAATTAAGAACCAAATATATGATAAAAATAAAATTTATCAAGCAAAAAATACGAGGTATAAATATGATCAGTTACACATCTATCAATCCCTATTAAGGATTATGTGCCTAGTGGAAATTAGAGATACATGGTCGTGTCTATACTCATGTAAGTATCGTGGCCCGTACAAAATTACAAATTCTGGAGATTTTGGAATATACACGGTCCAGTACATGCCCATTTATTGAACCATTTATCACCAAAACCCTAAGATTTACTATAAAAAGATGTAATTGGAGGCCAATTAAAGGGAGTAGACCTTTTTAGCCAATTATAGACGTGAAGAATGTACAGAAGGAACGATTTTCCATAAACGTGGAGAACGGATAGAATTCATCAAGAGATCTAATAAACTACAACATCAAACCACAAACCTTGCATGAACATTCAATAGAAAAAGAAGGAAGATTTAGAATTATGATTCCATTATTTTCTATTCATTTTTCTTCTAGATTATCCTACATTTTGTTTTCTATTATATGAAACTAAACACCTTTTTAGTATCTAGGTGTCATGAACCCTAGTTGGAATGTTTTATTTAATGCAATTGTTTTGATTGATCTATTGTGATTCGATTATGTATTTTTGCATGTTCTAATAGATTTGAAATATTAGTACATAAGTTGATTTCAAAATATAGAGATTGAGAAGTGCTACGTATGAATAGATCTACTATAATTAAAAGGACTTGATTACAAACCTAGAGATAGGTTGATAGAAATCCTCTAGATTAGGGTCAAACCTAATAGCAAAATTTACAAATCGATAAAGCAATCCTAGAAACTTTAACCTGAATGATTTGGTTAATAAACCTATTAAATAGTTATTAGTATTTTCGAGAGAGTTATTAACATAAGATAGAAATTTTCGTGATCCAATAGTCAATGAAACAATTGTATCATAAAAGGTTAATTATTTATTTGTTTTAGGGGGATTCAATACCTGTTGATTGTTTAATTGTTTTACGAGTATTCATTACCTAGACACTAATCTTTAATATTAAGTTTTCCAAGCGATTTCCATTGTTTTTGTGTTCATTATTAATTCCTATTTTATTTTAATTATTTAAGTTTAAATTTCTTTATCAAAATCCAAAACCTAAAATCCAATATGTAGGCTAAATAATAAGGGAGAGGTAATTACCAATAATCATTGTCTTTGTGGGATCAATATGTACTTTTCTATGTTAGCTACAACTATATTGTGTACTTTTGGTTAATTCAAAAATTGACAACTAAAATCAGTCGATCAAGTTTTCAACATTGTTGTTAGGAATAGTGTTATTAGGAAAATATTAATTTATACTAATCATTATTATTTTTATTTTATCCTGTTTTAGTCTTGTTTTATTTTACGTTATTTTATTTGTTTAATTTTTTATCTTTATTTCTTTTTCTATATTTATAATCCTAGTCATTTTATTACCCAGGACACTTTTGAGAACCTAACAGATGCAGATCTAGAAATTGAAAGATCCACATATAAGAATCTTTGAAGGACATAACTACGGGAGTTTCAACTAGATCATCGAATAGAAACTTGGGTGGTCAGGTAGACACTGAAGAATTGCACAACATGATTGACCAACTATGGACTATGCTCGACTACATTAGGCTAGACTTAACTGGTGCAGAGTCCAGCATCATAAGATTGACTTTCTACGCAAATAACTTTGAGATCAGGTCGAGTTCAATGGCCTCAGAGATAAGGATCCTAACATGTGTATTTCTAACTTTCTAGAGATGTACAAAAATCTTATTATAAACGGAGCTAATGATGATATCATAAGGCTGTGCATATTTCGATTCTCTTTAAGAGGGAAGGACAAGTAATGGTTAAACTCCATTCCACGCTCTTTATTGACTACATAGGAACAAATGCAGAAGACATTTTTGTTGCATTACTTCCCACCGAAAAAGACTGAAAAATTGAGGACCAACATCTCCTCATACTCTCAAACTAAAGGTGAATCTTTATATGATACATAAGAGAGATTCAAGGAGATGCTCAAACGATGCCCACACCATATACTAACACTATGGATGAAGATCCAAACATTCTATAATGGGTTGAGTCAAAGAACTAGGAAGTCTATAGATGTGGAAACTAGAGGGATGCTAAACAATAAGACATCAAAGTGGCCCAAGATTTGATAGTGGACATGGCCACGAATAATTACTAGTGGTGCTCATCTAGAGCACGACGTAGTGACACAGTTGGTGAACCAAGTGGAGGAATTAAGCAGGAAGATAGATAGACTTACGATGGCTCCACAAGTTTGATTAATGCAATGCGAGGTGTGCAGGTTGGAGCACCAAGGACAAAAGTGTTAATCAATTTAACCTGAATATGTGAATTATTTGGTAGATGCTCTTAAACCCTAAAATAACCTATATAATAACACCTACAATCCTGATAAGAGGAGTCACCCTAACTTTTCATGGGGAAATACTAGATTCTATCCATAAGCATTGTAGCCAAAGAAGCCATATATGGATGAATTAATAGTGGAATTCATTTGAAAATCTAAAGTGAAGTATGAGCAAATTGATGAATCTATATTCAACTTAGAGATTAGAATCAACCAACTTGAAAAGACTGTGGCAACAAAACCGAAGGGGAGTTATCGAGTACAATAGAAATAAATTTGAAGGAACATATATTGTAATCACCTAAACTAGCAAGAGAAAGCTCCAAGAAGAGAAGAATGTGATGGATAAGAGTCACCTAAAAACTGGAGGTAGATGAGAACTATAGAGACTCGAGGAATCCCGACTTAGAATTCCATATCCTTCAAAAGTAAAGAGAAATACGTCAAATGTGCAGTTTGATAGATTCTTTACTCTTTTAAAAAAAATCAAGTTGATTTATATCTTGTTAAATCTTTATTATAGAAATAAAAGAATAAAAAATCTTCGAAAGAGCAACCCTTCAATAAGGAGGAATTGGAGAAGTTTGAGACTGTTATGATGAGTAAGGAGTGGCTAAACTAGAAAATCAAACTACCAGGGAAGTAAAACAACCTAGGGAGTTTTTATATCCATTGCATAATTGGTAGATTAAAAGTAGATAAGGATTTAGCCGACCTAGGGGTTGGCATAAATATGATATCTTTTGTTCATTTGAAAATTTACAAATAGGATAATTTGAACCAAATATGATATGTGTGCAATTAGCTAATAGATATATAAAATATCCTAGGGGAATTGTAGAATATTTATAGATTAAGGTTGATAAATTTGTATTCCTAACTAATTTCCTAAATCTTGACATAGAGGAGGAATGTAAATCAATTATAGATGATGACAATGGCAATCATATATAACGTCAACTGAGGATTGTCAAGTCAATTATAGATGATGACAAAGGCATGTTAACATTAAGGGTAAAGGATAAAGAGGTTATACTTAGAAATTCTAACGTCAAAAATCACTTTATTGAATTTATAGATATAAGTAAAGCTAATGAGTCTTGTCAAGATATTTTACAATATTCTACAATTAAAGGTCCACTGGAACTTTTGTAAATTCAAAGGACTAAATTGAAAGAAAAGCGTGGCATTAAGCATCAAAAGGTAGCCTACTTTTAGGTCATGGAACCCATGAAAAGGGTACTATAACATAATTTATATAAGCCACCCTGAGCCTAAAAGTTACATCGAGCTAATGACATGAAACAAGAGCTACATAGGAGGCAAAACATGAATTTGTTTTATTTTTCATTTCAATAAAGTTTTATTTTGTTTTTGTTTTAATGTTAGTATAGGGTTTATTGAACTTTTGAGTTTTATGTGCTGTAGGATAGAAAGATTAAGCATTTAATGAGATTATCCTTAATTGGTAAGTTAGGGGTGATCTTTAGTCACCAACGTGCATTAGGTGGTGATCTTTAGTCACCACCATACAAGCTTATGCATGGGGGTGATCAACCCTCATAAGTGGACAAGCATGGTCACCCTATGCAAATTCTCATTCACTCTATCTATTTCATTATGTGGCAGCTGTAGGTTGAAGAGGCACGAAAACCTAAACCTAGACGAGGCTACAAATAGAAAGGATAGGAGGATGGTGGCTGACATCTTTCATTCATTCTTCATTCTTCACTTTTTATAAATAGACACTCATTCGGGGAGGCACACACAGAGATAGAGAAAGAAGAGAGAAATAGAGAAGAGAAACAGAATGAGTCGGTGAAGAAGAGAGAAACACAGCAAAGAGCTAGAAGATAGGGATAGAGGCTTAAAGCGAGAGGTGGAGCTGAATTAATTAAACTTGAGTAACCATTCAGTTGGGTGATAACAAGATGAAGCAGAAGGCAAGAGCTAATGTTGGAAGCTTGATAGGGGTAGGAGAATAACCACATTTACTCATCCAATCCTTATTTGCTCATTCTATTTTTCAATTGTTGCTTAGTATCTTGTTTATTTACTGAACTTATTACTTGTTAGCTTAAACAATTATTATTTGTTTTTTATATTTCATTTATTATTCACTGTTTGATTACTTTAATACTTCTGTTGATAGTAACATGAGACTGAAGTGTATAGAGATGTGAATTGTGTATATGCTTTAATGGGCTGATCTCTTTTTCTTGAGGATTAATGTAGTTATTTTAGTCAAATATGCATGATTGAGGGATTGTGTTATTGTCTTATGTTTGGTATAGTTTTTGAACTGAATGGATGTAATAGCATCACCAAACTTTGCATCATTTTAGTATTAAACAAAGGATCAAGAGAGGAAGTTTAATATGGAACTATAGACGCTTAGGTTAAAAATTAGAAATATATTAACTTAAATAGTAAATAGTAGTCAAGTTTCCATAATTAATTTGGATAATAACTTGTCAAATGTGAAAGCTAGATTTAGTCTATTATTTAAGTTAATCTTTGAATCCAACTATTAATTTTAGTAACACAATTTACAAATCATTTTCCCTTAATCATGCATAAGAGATTAAATTAGTAAAATTAATTTTCAAGAGTTTTCCACTTCGACTTCTGCTTGTTTTTGCTTCCAGTCGATTCAGCTTACCTTTTAGACTATTTTGTGACTTTCTCTAAAAGCCTTCACATAACAAATTGGGATAGAATGTTTAGGATTTGTTTTATTTTTTTGAAAATTAATTTAAGTGAACCAATTTCACCTCCGTGGGAGACAACCCTGGCTAATCACTAAAACTGCCTCATATACTTATGAGTAGGATGGCCTAAGTAATTTTTAGAACTTTTTGGGCACAACAAGTTTTTGGTGTTGTTGCCGAGGATGAGTTTATTTTTTAAAACTTGAATTAATTTTTATTGTTTTTATTTGGTTAAGTGATTTTGATTGTTTGTGTTTGTTAATTCATGCATATTTTATTGTGTTATTTTGTTAACGTGTTTTGTAATTTTCGTTATTAATTTAGTGCTTTTTGTAGTTAGTTTGTGCTAGGTAGGAGAAGTTTAGATGGTGAATTCACTTGGTTTATGCTAGGAAGGAGATCTTCAGATAGCGAACTCATCCCTTTTGTTGATAACATACATTATATATGACGATTTTAAGGGGACTTTGAAGGTGATCGCAAGGAACACAAGAGCGAGATCAAATTAATAACCAAAAGATGGGTGAATGGCAATTAGTGATAAAGGAGTATGCTAGACCGGTGATTGGTACTGCCACTTTGTGCATACGTTTAGGAGAGGCAACTAGGAACTATGAATTGAAGAATATCCATTATAACATGCTGCCATCTTTCTATAGGGTTCCCGATGAAGACCCTTTAAACTTCATTCGAGAATTCTATACCACTCTTTTAACCTTTCAATTGGATGGATTAAACGAAGATCAACTTTGAATAAGATGCTTTCCATACACATTGAAGGATCGAGCCAAGGTATGGCTAATGACCCTTCCACCTAATTCATTGACTACATGGGAAGAGATGTACGATAAATTCATAAGAAAATTCTATTCAAATCAAAAGACATCTGAGTTATGCACCAAGATAGATACAATCACTTAGATGGAGGGAGAGCCATTCTATGAGGTGTGGGAATGCTTTAAGCTCTTGCTAATACAATGTCCACACCATCATTTTCCTCTCCATATGCTAAAGCAATTCTTTTATAACGGGTTGATGCAACAGTGCCAATAGACAGTAGACAACGCAGTAGTAGGAGCTGTAAGAGAGAGAATGGCTGAAAAAACATATGAAATCTTCAAAATGTTAAGGGCCGATTCTTAATAAAAGAGAATTAGGAGAAAAAAAGCTAGAGTTCATGAAATGAGCTTGAATCAATAATTGGCTATGCAGTTAGCTGAGTTGACGAGGCCTGTAAAGATGCTAACTACACAGCTACCTCAAAATGTTCCAAGTCAAAAGGTGCGTGTAACAATCCAAACCACCCGCCCACAGATATTGTCCACTTTGGCTTGCCCCTCAGGCCAAGACCCTCACAGTTTTGCTCTTCTCCCTCCTAAGAAAATGCATTTATCTGGAAGAGGTATCCATACCCTTATAGGGTGCACTTCGTTCTCCTCTTCAATCGATATGGGATCTCACAATCCACCCCCTTAGGGCCCAGTGTGCTCGCTGGTACAATGGGTCAGGAACAGGCTCTAATACCATTTTACTTATCACGACCCGATACCATATTGGGCATATGACAACCGCCACATACCTGGGCTAAGGACCCTTATGCTATCCTTAATCTGAATATGCAAGGCTAACTGAATATCTCTCCCTTTTTTAAAAAAAATTTGGGCAGTGTAACGGCTATATTTTAAAAATTCCAAAACTTAATCAAACACCTGCAAATAATTCTAAACACACTTCTATATTCACGTTAAAATTCTACTGCAACTTTTGGACTTTTAAGTCCACTCAAAAGCAATCTCAATAACAATACAAAAAGTTCATACATAAGGTCTTTTATAAGCCATAAGAAAGTTAAAAGTTAATTTAACAAATTATAAAGCATATCAACATAACCAACTTAATAAAAATAGTTCACGAGCTATTATATAACAAAAGTTCAAAATAAAGATCACCCACTTGAAGTAATGGCCTGAAAATTTCAAAAGACCACACAATATACTCGGAGATTCAAGCTTACCAAATTAACCTGCATAGTTGGAAAGCAGAGGGGTGAGTACATTATATACTAAGTGAGTAGGAAAAACATATATCGCAAATAGAACTCAATACACAACAAGACATTGTAAATAACCTATAAAGTGAACATACATGACATAGAAACATGTAGGCCTAGCCTATGACTCAACATATACTAGTTAGGAACCATATAGGCCTAGCCTATACATCACTCATCCGGTGAACATAGGTTCTAGTTCCAATACATAAAAGTAGAAAAACATCACATGTATAAATCAAATCTCATTAGAAAACAAATCTCAGAATAAGCTAAAATAATTATATGTGTCACCACTAGTCAGCCAAAGGTCAACAAGAGCATCATAACCCTAGGTGATGACCTCGTTAGTGTCTAGACCCTAGGTGTGGAATCATCCACAAGTTCCATAGCAAGGTGTTAATACGGGGACTTGACTTTTATGTATCATCATCAAACGTATGGGGGTTGCTTAATCTATTGTGCCTAGCACACAATTGGGCAACCGTTACCTCACCAATCATAAAAATCATATAAAAATATTACGTACAAAAATCAAATAAGGCACCATGCCTTTATTTATCGATCCAACCAACAAAATGGAACCTTGTCATGGCTCTAAACCAAAAGAGAACACATACACGTAGCATATATGACTCGGTTATGCAAATATAAGTTCCAAAATATTATTTCATGTAATAAAAATCATCTTTTACTCTCCTAGTGCAAAGTTGTTCAAAAATGTAGTTTAAGAAAATAAAACATTTTCCTTTGTACTTCAAGTGCAGGTTTGTTGAAAACAATATAATTTCGCAAAATATGTAATAAAAAAAGTAGTTGCACTCCAAGTGCAAAGAGTTATTCAAAACAATATCATTTATTAAATACACATATATATTAGCATTTATTTTTGATTCAATTCTACCATGCATTACCTAGGTTCAAAATTCACATACAAGTCATCATGAATGTCTTATGATGTTCTAATCCCATTTAAGAGATATGATTTTCCAAACTCACCTCAAAAGAAGATGTATACTCCCTGACTTCAACAATCCTCGATACGAGCTCTTTGATCCACAGCTCTTGAGCCTTTATACATACAAATATACAATGTATTTACTACTCAAACATGTATCTCATATACATGCACCACCACAGCCAAATTCATCCCTAATTAATCATCATAAATTTTATTCTAACATATGTCAATAGGTCAATAATTCACTTACTAATTCAGCTAAATGTCTCCTCAACTATCAGCTAACCTAACCTTTTGTGCAATGTTTACATCCTTTTCTTCCTAATGTTCCTTTATGAACAAGTTGTCTTCTTTTAATCATAACTCTCTCTACAAAGATCCAAATGACATGATTCGTGTGCCTCCTAAAACTAGACTTCCATTAGCCTTAATATATCTAAAAAAACACACAAACAACATCTGACTTTAAAATATAATCTCCATCCAAATTATGTCATATTTTTGGTAAGAAATAGACTAGAAACCAACACTCAAACCTCAATAAATTATTATCAATACATCTCTTACCAAAATCATTTCACAGAAGCATTAACAAGACATCAATAATCATTTTTCATGATTTACACTTTCACTAATTCGACTCTAAGGTCCTCAAAATCAGGAAATAATACAAAGTTCTTACACAGGAGTGTATCACAGGCAGTATTAGGAAAACAAGCATAACTCGAGCTCTAGTCACTATTTCGTCAAGACACTTTCATAGAGGTCAAGGTAATACCTATATCTACAACTTTAATTATTTGAGTTTCTTCAAATTCTTGCTCTAAAGATATGAAAGATAGATCAAAAGAGAAAGATGAAATTGAAACCAAAATTTTGACTTACCTTTATAACTTCTTTCCTGCTCCTCTTCTTTTCCGCTTTTTCTCTCCTTCTCTTCTCATTTTCGTTTTTCTCACTCTTCTAACCTTATTGCAAACCTCCACTCTTACTTTTATTGCATTTTCATCCATTTTCTCTAGAAAATTCAATAAAGTCAAACTAATCCATATGTTACCATTCCATTGGTCCATGTGTCACCATTCTATTGGAACATATGTTATCCTTTTATTGGTCCATATGTTACTATTATATTGGTCCATGTGTCACTTACTTTAGGCTCTATATGTCACTCATTTAAGCCTCCATAAGTCACTATTTGTAAGGCTATACATGTCACCAATTGTAAGGCTATACATGTCATTATTCGTAAAGCTACACATGTTACCATTCTATTACTCCACATGTCACCAATTGTAAGGCTATATATGTCACTATTCGTAAAGCTACACATGTCACCATTCTATTGCTCCACATGTCACAAGTTTAAGGGGCCATTTTTCACAAACTTAAAGGGCCAGTTGTTACAATTATAATCAATCCACTTGTCATCCATTTAACTGAGCCATTTTTCATTTATTCCTAAGGCCATATGTCACCATTTTATAGGCCTAATGAACCTAAATTCCCATGTATAATCTCTTTAACATTTTTTTCTTAGACTAAATGCACATATCACCTAATGAATTACCCAATTGTAATAATAAATTCCCAATTCATTAATTATAATCTATAAAAACAAATTTCAAGACAAAATCATCACACAATTGCATCATGATCAGTTTAAACTGAGTGTATTACTATCTTGCAATGTTTTCTAAATCATGATTCATATGTCTATACGAATATTATATATGTTAATGAAATGCACCTCATAATTTCTTAAATGAAATAACTCATATGACTTAATCTAACAATTTAATCTCTTAACAATTTTAGGAGGCAGGATATCACAACTCTCCCCCTTAAGAAATTTCGTCCTCAAAATTCTTACTTGACTGATCAAACAAATGGGGGTAATGTTATCTCTATAAAATCAAAGAAAAAGACATTGTTTAATAAAATAGATCAAACAAGACTAGCTTATCTGATATCCCAAAGACCCCAAGGAATGTCAACAAGTACTCCCACAGAGGTCAAAATCATCTGACCGTTAAAGATGTCAACTTAACAATCCGAGACCTAACTTCTTGACCAAAGACTTTTAACACCAAGACTCGACTCCTAAGGCTCATGAACTTTTGAAATAGAAAATAAAACTTTTCAAGCATCCACCAACAGATATTATCCATTTTGGGTTGCCCTTCATGCCAGGACTCTCACAGTTTTGCTCTTTCCACCCCTGGAAAAACGCGTCCATAGGGAAGAGGTATTCGTATCCTTATAAGGCATACTTCGTTCTCCTCTCTAGCTGATGTGAGATCTCACAATCCACCCCCTTAGCGCCTAACATCCTCATTGGCATAATGGATTAGGAACTAGCTCTGATACTATTTATAATAGCCCAGACCACCCACCCATAGATGTTGTCCACTTTAGGTTATCCTTTAGGCTAAAACCCTCACAGTTTTGCTCTTCCCCCTCCCAGGAAAATGCATTTATGGGGAAGAGGTATCCATACCCTTATAAGGCGTACTTCGTTCTCCTTTCTAACCAATGTGGGATCTTATAGTGTGTGTTACCTGTGGAACTTTTAGTCATGGAGCTAATGTTTGTTCGTATTCTTACGAACCTTTGACCGATGGAGAACAACAAGTTAACTAACTTAACGATTTTCAACTAGAGGAACAAAATGATCCATACTCAAACACCTATAACCCTGGTAAAGTGACTGACAATCATGTTGAGTTTCCTTTTGAGTTGCCTGACATTGATGATCAAGAGAAGGAAAACCTCACCAAAGAAGGAGATGAGCAAAATAAGAAAATCAATGGGAGAAACACTTCAAGTCACATTCAAAAGGGTGAACAACTTAAGCATGACACCAAGGAATATGAAGGACAAAAACTGGCCATAAATATTGAAGAACATGCAATCAACAGAGGCATAAGAAACAAGCAC
>JANSVA010448449.1:0-16971 GCA_025504915.1 Erythroxylum reticulatum | reverse complement strand
AGTGTTAATTTAGTGTTTTGAAAGATTATTGGCGATTAGGTGTTGTAAAATATTGAGAGTTTGAAAATCTGGGAAAAAGCTCACTGAATATGCTTCAGTCTTTTAGCCATAACGTTTTCTCTAGTTGTCCAAACGAGATGATTCTTGATTTGGAACCTAGAGATATATGGATATATTTTGTATGAAGACATTAAATTTCAATTTTGTCTCTAAGAGTCTCAAAATTTGTCACGAATTGAGAACTAGGTGTAGTACATTGGGAGCTGGATGTAAAAATTCGTGTTCTGAATTCGGGAGCAAATCGAGGAGTGATCTAGATAGATTTTGGCAAAGTTACCTTCTTAATAGTTGTAGAACTTTCTTTTATCTTTCCATAGGTATAAATTTTGTAAATTTTAGGTATCATAGTTGAGAGATATGAGCATTACAAGTTGTAATGTTGCTTCATCTTAGTTACTGTACATTTTAAGACGAAGTTACTGTACATTCTATGATGATAGAAACTAAGACGAAGTTACTGTTCATTCTAAGATGATAGAAACTAAGACGAAATTACTTTACATTCTAAAATTATAGAAACTAAGATGTAATTACTGTACATTCTAAGACGAAGTTACTGTTCATGTAAGACGAAGCAAAGTAAGACGATTGAGGTCATAAACATAGTTGCTTCTTTTGGTCATAACATCCTCTCTGGACATTCAAATTATTTGATTCTTGAACCATTAGACTTGTAAGATATTTCTATACCTCTATACCAAAAATCATAGCCCTCTGAATATAATTGAGCAAGATTGAGTGAAAAAGTGGAACGGGTGCAGTGAGTGTACCCTTAAATAGGATGAATTGGTGTTATTCTACTGAACATACTTCTGTATTTTGATGATATCTTGATCTGTAGAGTTCCAAATGAGATGGTTTTTGACTTGGAGTACACTAGCGACATAGAGATACAACTTATGTGAAGGAATAAATTTCTGAATCAGACTCTAAGAGTTTCAATTTTTGGATGGAAGTTAAGTATGGGTACTATCTCAGAATAAGAGCAGTCAAAAAATATTTCGAGTATAACGTTCACATTGCTGAACCAAATTGAATGATTTTGATGTCACTGGAAAGATAAGACATAGGGAAATACTTTTATAGAGTAGAGTTTGACCAAATGACTTCATTTTCATCTTTTGATTGTAAATGAATAGTAGACCCGAGAGGGGTGTCTTGGGAAAAAAATCTGAAGTGATGAATTGTGAATTCAATGGTATTAGTGAGGCATAAACCTTAGCATAAGTTATACTTAGATGAGTTTTGGTAATAGTATTGTAAGGAATTTATGAAGTGATACCTGAGATTATCGTGAACATGCATTGGACATAATTCATTTCATACATGTGCTTTTTTTTTTGAATACATCTATGATTGTGCAAATTGTGATATATGTGTATGTTAATTATTATAGAAGAGCAAATCGAACTTCAACCTCCAAACGTTGCTGGCACTTCTAGGCATTAGCTTCGGGAGCAACTTGTGAGTAACCTAGATGATTTCTCTCAATTATTGTTTGCTTAAGTTATATTGTGAATGATAAATGAATATGAAATGAATGTGTTTGATTATAGATTCCGGACAGAAGGTCCGATGAATGTGAATGAGGGTTGAGATATTGAAGTGCTACATGTATGTGAATGTGAACACCTATGTGCTATATAATGTGATTGATTGTGTTACATACATTCCAATCATGAATGCATAATCAGATAATGGAAGTTGTGACTAGAGTAGCCAACAATTAGAGCTTAAAGCTTAACGAGTGAAAATCAGCCTCGAGCTCACAAGTGATTCAAAGCCTCAAGCTCAACGTGTAATGAGCCTTGTATCCTCATCGAATCAGGGACAGTTATTAATGAGCTTGGTATCCAAAATAGATACGGGACATTGCAGGCACTCGGTCATGACAACGTAACAATTGGAAAAGAGTCTCATGATCATTTCATATGCATTTGGTTATGTATGTTTGATTGATTAAAATGCATAATTTGCCTATGCTTAAGTGAAAATGTGAAACGTGATCAAATAAGCAACAATGTGATTATATGTTATATGAAATTATGTGTTGTATGAATTAAGTGAACAATCGATGATGGTTAGCTCATTGAGTTTGCAAAACTCACAAAAATTGTAACGTTGTCTTTTCAAGATCGAGAAACGACTCTAGCTACTGAGAGGCCCTACTAGCCGTGTAAATTGTGATTGGCAAGAGAAGTCATGGCTCAAAGGTCTATCAGCAGGGATTTTTAGACATATTAGTTAGATTGTACATATTTCCTCATCCATGTAATTCTATTATATTATGTTTTGATGATGTACGTATGGAAATTGTTGAAAGTCACAATGTAGACAATCGAGTTCTTATGAAATGAATTGAGGAAAAAGTTAGTTTAAAAAATATTGTGATTTCTTATGATGCTTTATAAGTGATTTATGATACCATGCCATTTGAAAAGAGTGTAGTGATTGAACGTAGGGTGCCCTTATCCTAGGGTATGTGCCGGGAGGACCTCCAGGCACCCCGGTGCATATCCTTAGGTAAAGGGACGCTACATAAAATCACACAGTTCAATATAGCAGATAGCTTATATCACTTTATCACTCATTTCAGCTTTGCAAATTATTCAAAGAAATTCAGTCTTATAATGATATATGCATGAGACTTATATTCGTTCTTATTGTTGTGACTAAGTGCCTATCACTTACTTATACAAATACTAGCCTATAGGGCACAGTCAGAACAGAATCATGGAGCATAACTCTACGTATAGAATCAAAAATCACGGAGCAAAGCTCTACGTGGAAGTGCTTCATACTGGCAAATCAAGTCACAACGTCTTTATCTGAACATGCATTTTTTGAAATGCATCAAATACGTATGTGTCATATATCACAATCACATATGATACCCAAACAAAACTCATAATCATTGGACCTAAGTCTGGCATTCATAAAGAAATCGCTAACAATTAAATAATATTGGCAGCTTAAACAAATCAAATTGAATGAAATCAATCTTAGGAAATCATCTAGGTTGACTCACAGTACGCTCCAAGATGCTATTGCCTAGATGATCCGGCAATGTCCAACTAGCATCCGATATGCTCCTTTATAACATACATAACACATTTACACATATGACATATTTGCAAAAATATACAAATATTCCTTAATGCACATGTACTTATACAATATGCACAACGTATGTTCAATGACAAATCCGCGGTACTTTATCAAAATCCTTATGAAAAAATCATTTAGATATCATATCCCTCATTAATACCCTGTATACTTATCATTTGGATCAGTATAAAGCATTGAGAGACCAATTTGTAGGCCTATATCTCTAGTTTACTCCAATTTAAATATCATCTCATTTGGAATCCTACAGATCAAGATATCATAAAAAATACAAGAATATGTTCAGTAAAATATCCATTTCATGCTTTTCCAACTGATACCCTTACTTTTAATAGATCAATCTTTTTTCGAGTCAAAACCAAAAGCTATGATTTCTATGAAAGGAGATAGAGAAATGCATTATAAATCCAATGCTTTAAAAATCAGGTCATTTGGAGGTCGAATGACAAAGTTATAGCTAAAGGAATCAATCAAGGTTCTGTCCACATAAGACGAAGCAAGAAGCAGACGAATGACAAAGCAAACAAATGAAATAAGCATACGAATGGCAAAGCAGACGATTGTAATAAGCTGACGATGCAAGAAGCAGACGAATGTAATAAGCAGACGAAGCAAGAAATAGATGAATGGCAAAGTAGACGAATGGAATAAGTAGACAAAGCAAGAAGCAGACGAATGATAAAGTAGATGAATCGAACAGACAGACGAATGGAAAGAGCAGAAGAATGCAAAAGTAGATGAATTGAACAAGAAAACGAATGGAAAAAGCAGAAGAATGCAAGAGCAGACGAATGGAAAAAGCAGACGAATGGAAAGTAGATGATTCGGATGGTTAACTTAAGATGAAGCAAAAGTCAACCTAAGACAATTTAGATGGTCAACTTAAGATGAAGCAAAAGTTAACCTAAGACGATATAGATGGTCAACTTAAGATGAAGCAAAAGTCAACCTAAGATGATATAGATGGTCAACTTAAGATGAAGCAAAAGTCAACCTAAGACGATATAGATAGTCAACTTAAGATGAAGCAAAAGTCAACCTAAGACGATACAGATGGTAAACTTAAGACGAAGCAAAACTCATCCTAAGATGATACAAATAGTCAATTTAAAACGAAACAAAAGTTAACTTAAGACGATACAACTCTTAAGACGAAGCGTCTTTACAAAAGATACAATTCTTAAGACGAATGACGTGATCACGGACGATACGTCTTTACACTGCTGGACTAAAAAACCTTTTTCTTAAATATCACTAAGTTTTCATCAACTCACGTATAAACACTTATATATTCATACTTGCACAAGGAAGAGACAGAGCCTATCACCTTTCCATATCTAACTCTCTACACTAATCCTATACATCATTTCGTTGCTATT
Source organism: Erythroxylum reticulatum (assembly GCA_025504915.1). Classification (NCBI taxonomy): domain Eukaryota; kingdom Viridiplantae; phylum Streptophyta; class Magnoliopsida; order Malpighiales; family Erythroxylaceae; genus Erythroxylum; species Erythroxylum reticulatum. The sequence continues at coordinate 12,406 of JANSVA010448449.1, read as the reverse complement.
TCAACTCTAAGAACCATTTCCACATCATCTAATCACTAACAATCCATCAAAAACCAAATAATACCATATCCACAATTTTCATCCTCTTTAACACAGTGTTTAAGAATATAAATATACGTAAATGCCATGATCATGCACTGACAATAAATTCTTCAACTTTATTTCAGAAATCCACAACTCTAACAGTTATTTTCACTACTGATTTGTTGAAGACTCCAAAAGCTTCAACTATTTTCAAACTCTAATTCCATACAACATTACGTAAATCATTGTGAACACTAACCAACTTCTGGTTTTTCTCTTTTAAAGCAGCAAAGACACTTAGCAGTGGAAGAAATGGTGAGGGATATGAAAAGATAAGGTTAACTTCTAGAAGGAGTTTGATGGAAAGACTCTGTGTAAGGGAAGAATTTCAGAGAAGATGATAACAAGGAAAGAACTTAGGAAAAGAACAAACCCCTTTTTAACTCTCGGATAACTCAAAATTACTTTTGACAAATAATAAAGGCAACTTTACACTTGTCACTTTTCCAAAGGTCTAACTCTAACTACGTTTTTTTTGAAACTAACTTCATTAATTCTATCCTTGCAATCCAACAATTTCCAAATCCTTTTTTAAGTTTCTTTTTCCTATTTTCCATAATGCTCTATAAATTTTGAAATAAATCCTAATTTCACCGAAATTCACTAATATATATACTTCCACTAATCAATAAAATCAATTAAATTCCAAATTTATAATTTTCCCAACAATCATAACTCTGTTCAATCATACCCAGAAAATGTCAATGAATGCATATACAGTCATATGAATGTACAAAAATATTCATGTCTCAATTAGCTCATGCATAAAGTGCATTTTCTTAATTTCTTAGAAGTTTCCCAGAAATCGCAATTCTAGCCCTAACATGGGTAACAAGATATTACAGACTTGATTTTTCCATACTAGGTAATTTGTTATTTCTGGCGGTATGGTTAAAAAATGTGTCAATTGATTGAATGAAAAAATTGAGAATGTGTGATCTACCATAGCTGTGATTTGGGAGGTTCCTGGATTGGTGTAGAGGTATGTGGATAGATATATATGTTTGTGTGTTGTTCTGTGGCGGAGTGTAATTGAGCAAAGTTTATGGATGTTTAGGCTGATATATGTGTTTATGTAGGTTTTTGTGGAGTTGTGTAGTTGATAGGAGTTTGTGGATTTTCAGGCTGATATATGTGTTTGTGTATGTTTTTATGGTAATGTGTAGTTGATCTGAGTTCATTAATGTTCAGGTTGGTGTAGGATGGGTTTGCGAAAAAAAAAAGGCTAAATGGTAGATGGATTGGGAGTAGGCTCTTATACTATGAAGAGAATTGTGAAAGATATGTATGAAGACATGTATTGTATTTCGTTGAATTTTATAAAAGACTTGTGAGCGTTAATATAAAAGTAGAAACACAATCACAAAGAGATTTACAATAATTATAATACAACTAATAATTTGATCTAATCTTGTCTACAAAGATTGCATAACTAAGATACTTGTCAAATGTTATCATTCACATACACAAAAATAATATTTCATTTAGTATCTTTATAATTGAGTCAGTTCAATAAATTTATTCTTTATTAAACACTAATAAATGTATTTACATGTATACCTATTTTAATTTATAAAATTAATTATATTTAAAAAATATTGTGTACTAATTTTATTATTCCATTAATATCTTATTTTATTGAAACTATAACTAGACATAATTTAAAAATAATAACTGAAAGCAATTTGAATCTTGCAGTTATGATCACGATCATGACTTTAATTTATATTAATTATCTTTTATCTTAAGTATTATATACAATTAACGAAATATACATTTTTATTGGATATATTAATAATGTCATATATTAGTCACAACTATTGATTTTACTACAAAAACATAAACTATCAATTAGCCCACCTTCATCAATTTTAGTTCAAACAACACAATGAATCACGCCACTCGTTTGAGTAAATGGATATCAACTCGTAAATTTAGCAACAGGTATTCTAATTATTCAGTTTGTTTAGATGTTAACAAACAGCATTACCAACAAAAAGGCAAAATAAAAATAAGAAAGCCCAGGATTATTCAGCAAATGCTAATGTTTTGCGGATCTCTTTTTATGTTAACAGTTTTTAACTTTTTTTCAGCGTTTTAAAACAGCTCTATATGAAACAAGATTTAAAAAAAAACTTAGTTCCCTGTTAACATTCTCAAAGAAAGAATCTTTTGCTGATGCCAACGGTAGCCAACACTGTTTTCTCCGCTTGTATTGGAACAAGTTCTGATCCTCTGTTTCCATACTACAAAACGATGTAATATTGCACGCAAAATATATTGGAACAGGTTTATTAAAACCTAATATTCTGTTGCCCACGTGCTTTTTTTTACGCGCACAATCGCCAATGATACAATCTTAAGGCCACTCGTGACAGACAATAAGCAGCTTGTTACTTTAAATTACTGAAACATCATTTGAACTGGAAACAAATAACGCCACACTACAACTCAGCGATGAATTGACAATAACAATCACCAGCAGCTAACCATAAGTTAAAAAGCACAGGAGCACTCTAAACCACTAAAAAGGATACCTCAATACGGTTATCACGAAGTCTTGCAAGTGAGAAAATGAAGACCCAATAATGAGTTCTGAGCTCAGAGGGGCTGAAAGTAGGTTGCAAGTGAATGACAGGCGGGTTTTCTTAAATCCTTATTTGACGACGGGACTCACCTCTGCTTAAATTCCACTTCCATGGATGGAAACTCTTTTGCTCTAATAGCTCGACCCTTTCAATCAGATGCTTCTGATTATTACTGGTTTTCCAGGCTATGATGGCCTGTAGAGGCTCCAATCTAAAATCTTGTGTAGACCACTGCGATATAGGCAAAATTTTAATTCCCAAGCTGAACTTTAAGATCACTTTGTACCATGTCCTCTTTATTTTTCTTAAGTTTTGACTTTGTTGATGGATCATGCACAACGTGAATACAAAGGCGTTGGTTTCTCAGGCTAAGATTCACACTACACGATATTTTACCTATCAATCTGTTACTACCGATTTATATTTAGCCCCATTCGCGATTGGGGTAAGCAATTTGTGGAAGAGAGAAGTCTTCCAGAGAGAAAAAGCAAGAATTCGTTATTCATTATTTTCCAGAAAAGTCATTACTAGTATTTTGTCGTTCAATTTCATCTTCGTCACCTCAACAATTATTCATATCCTATTATTGTCTCCAATTTCAACAATTTTGTCCACAAGATTAATGTCATAATAATGTTGCCGCATATCATACGGAGATTTCCAACTTCTGTTGGTGACATCTTTCGATACCAACACTTGGACAACTAGTTATTTCTCCTCTTAACCAATCTTCAATGTCAAATATCCCTAAGAAATTTTGATGTCGACGCCAGAAATTGGAGAAGACTCAAAACAATTTGAAAAGTGCTTGAAATATGTTTTAAACGAAGATGACTTAAATTGTGGAATAATGGGTAGTAACTCTGACATGCATTTTAAGTATGTCTCCCTCGTTGTATTCAGCAATTCAATCTGTTATCCATTTGATTGTGATAAAAAGTGGAGAAATTCAATGAAACACGATGAATCCCCAAAAATTTCCTCCAAAATTAGTTGTGGATCGAAGATGAGGTTTGTCACTAGTAACACACTTAGGCATATTATGCCACTTAGTTACCTAATCAATGAATATTCTAACTTCTTTTTTTGTTATATATGGATGAGTTAAAGGAAAAAAAGAGTTTATTTACTCAATTTATCCAGTTTGCACAAAGTGATTGAGTATCCTTTCGATTTCAATGAGCCTTTCACAAAGTTGAGACTAATTTATGTCCAAAATTGCTTACGCATATCCAAAGGTTTTAGTCGTTAACTCAAAGGTTTATTATTAATAATTTTAATGATGACCTTATAATATTTCAAAATTTAAATTGAATTTATTTCCTTGTATAGGTAACGATATATTTTTCAAAAAGAAATAAAATCATATTATAAATGCTCCCTTTCTTGTAGAAACCTTCCTTATGAATTTACCTGATTTATTAGAAATGATTCCACAATATTTAGACAGATCTTACAAACCACAATCAACTTCGTGATATGATCATTTGTTTTACCATCTGGATATTGGAAGATTTTGTCAAATATGGTATTGAAGATTCAAAGTCAATTCAAGATAAGAGAAGCAACGACTAGTTGAAGAAGATATCTATTTAAAGAAGAGACACTATATTTGCGAATGGGGGACATACACTAGACCTTCGAAATGCATCTATAGCATTAATTCTCTTGAAAGGAATATCATTGGCAAATCTCTTGTGCTTTAGAAAGTGAAAACTCTTTTTGAGAGAGATCATTGAAGCTCATATTGAGCAAATCACATTTCATCTATTGAGAGCTTCTAAAGACTAACTAAATATTACTAGCTTGGAAGGTTGGAGAACCTTAAAAAATGTGTACTAGTGAGCTTGAAGAGGCTTATCAAATTACTACTTGAGATTTTAGTGAAACACTCAAGCTGGATACTTGGGGACTGGACGTAAGCTTGGGTTATAAGCTGAACCAGTATAAATTGATTGCGTCATTCCTCTCTCTCTTTAACTTTTAAATTTTCACATTATATTGTGTGTGTTCATTTTAGGAAGAGACTCCTTCACTTTTATAATAAGCTCCTTCTATTTTCAACTTGCAATAGGCTTATTTCAGTTTTAGCAAGCTTGTTATCATTTAACAAGCTCTTATAGGCTAATAGGCTCTTGCCATTTAACAGGCTTCTATTGTCTGACAAGCTCCTATTTAAACTTTAATAAGCCCTTGTCTTTTATCTTTTTTGTGTGTTTGCTTTATCAATTGGTATTAAATCAAGGTTTCACATTTATTGTGTTTTACAGCACGTGATAGATTATGACAAATAATTTTAGAAGCCTTAAAGGACAATTTTTTTTAAAGCCTCCTTACTTCAATGGAAACAACTACTTATATTGGAAAGAGAGAATAACAATCTATCTCCAATATATAGATATTGAAGTCTGGTAAGCCATCAGAGTTGGAGCTACACTTCTTGCTACATAAAACGTAGAAGTATAGTCTGATGCTGACATGAGAAATATATAACCAAAAGCTAAAGCAAAACATCATCTAATCTGTGAACTATCTCCAGAAGAATATGAAAAAGTATCCTACTACTCTATAGTAAAAGAAATGTGGGATAAACTTCAAGTCACCATTGAAGGAACAAATGAGGAAAAGAAACATAAAATAAGTTTTTTAGGGCATTAATACGAAACTATTGACATGAAATAGGGAGAAACTATAGATGAATTCTTTGGATGGTTCAACAACATCATTATGGCCTTAAAGAACTTGGGGAAAGATATATCTTCTAAAGTCACTACTAAAGGAATGGAGATCTAATGTCACAGCTCTAGAAACTGTAAAAGATCTAGACACTATTACATTTGATTGGCTATGAGGAAACTTGATAATCCATGAAACCAAGCTTAGGAAAGATAAAGGATCCTCCTGTAGAAAATGAATGACATAAAAGCAACTTGGTCAGATGAGGATTTTGAAAGCTTGGAAGAAAAAGAGCCTGAAGAAATCAACAACATTTGTTTTATGGCTAAATCAGGAGATGATGAGGTATATTATTCTGACCCTGATATTAAAGTTGATGAATTGAGAAATGCATATCATAAATTGTATGATCAGTACAAAAAGTTGATAGTGAAGTTTTCCAAAGAAGTTGAGAAGTCCAAAAGTAATGATGCATCTCTGAAGAGTAAGATAAAATAATTGGAATCTGCAAATGAGAATTTAGTGACCGAGAATATGTCTCTTAAGGTTGATTATAAGAAAAAGGTCTCTGAAAAGGAAGTTCTGGAAGAAAGAGTAGCCAAGATGGAAAACACTTTGCTTAACAATGATTATGATAAAGTGAGACAATTAGAAGAAAAAGTTGTTGCCCTAAAACTTGAGAAAAGAAATCTATTGGAAAGATCTTATCTCTAGAAAAAGATCTTGTAAAGTTCGTTGATGGAAGGAATAATCTTGATGCATTACTTGGTAGTGGTAAATACATTTTTGATAAGGCTAGAACAAGTTACAACAAAAATAATAATATTAGGTCATACAAGAATTTCTTTGTTAAACCCAGCAGTAGCTACAGTCAAAACAACAAGAACCTGATATATGGTGTAAATTATAGCAACTCTCATTCATCTGTTATATGCTTCTATTGTGGTTAGCATGGTCATATTACTCATTATTGTAACTTTTATAGAATGAGGAAATTATTTCAAGTGTATGTTTGGAGACCAAAAGGTCAAGCTAATGACTTAAAGGACCTAAAAATTTGGGTACCTAGAATTAGATAATACTTTCTACAGTTATACTTCAAAACAAAGATAAGAGAAAATCAATGGATATTTGATAGTGGGTGTTTGAGACACATGATAGAATATTAGAAGATTTCTGTGCCAAAAATAGTTTCAAAGATGGAGATCATCTTGATTACATGATAAAGTTGACTAAAGCTCTATATGGTATAAAGCAGACTTATTGAGCTTGGTATGAGAAGTTAAGTAACTTTTTGCTTGAGTGTTGGGACCCCGCCCTCGTGGTTCACGTGTTCAACATCCTAAATGATATCTAAACACGTGCTTCACAAGGGTGGCGATCCCCCACCAGGACAAACATTAAAACAACACCCTTCTCCTATTTCAGAACAGATTGTTTAGGAAAACCTCAATCTTATTGCACCTATCTTAAGGTAATTTGCACAACTTTCATTTCGGGTATCAGATTAATACCATCTTAGGATGGTTTGAAAGAGGAAGACTTCGAGGTCTAAAATTTCCATGAAGACCTCGAACACAGATTCTATCATCTAAAGGGTTAAAAATGGAGCAGACGATAGCATCAGATGAATAGTGTATGGAAGGATAAGTTTAGGTCATAAAGGCAGAAAGAAGACGAAACAAAATATCAGACGAAACAAAAGATAAACGAAGTAAAAAGACAGACGAAGAAGAAAGACAGATGAAGTAGAAAGATAGACGAAGCGAAAGGATAGAAGAAGTAGAAAGACAGACGAAGCGGAAAGATAGACAAAGCAGATGGTCAACTTAAGACGAAGCAAAAGTCAACCTAAGACGGTACAGATGGTCAACTTAAGACAAAGCAAAATTCAACCTAAGACGATACAGATGGTCAACTTAAGACGAAGCAAAAGTCAACCTAAGATGATACAAATCTTAACACGAAGTGTCTTTACAGATGATACAACTTGTAAGACGAATGATGTCATCACAGATGATACGTCTTTATAGACGATACCTCCTTAAAGATGATGCATCTCTTAAGATGAATGACATCATCACAGACGATATGACGTCATTGTAGACGATACGTCCTTACAGACGATACCTCTTTACAGATGATGCATCTCTTAAGACGAATGATGTCATTACAGACGATATGACGTCAGTAAAGACGATACGTCCTTACAGACGATACCTCTTTACAGACGATGCATCTCTTAAGATGAATGACGTCATCATAAACGGTATGACGTCATTATAGATGATATGTCTTTACAGACAATACCAACGTATACTCCTAAGCATCTCCCTTCTAAGGACCATAACTTACGACCCAGAAGTTCGAAAATTCTATACTATATATTGTTTGAAAGCTGAAAGAGAGACCTACAACTTTCCAGAAGGCACATTTACCTAAATTAGCCTAGATTAACTTAGATCTTCCCTTAAAGTCCGAATACAAACTTTTCCCTTATGGAAACTTAAAAGTGCAATGTACAAACTTAAAAGAGAGTCATGATAAAAAAATGCAATTATATTCCATTTGCATCAAACGATAAGAGTCTTCAGAGCTTTAGTGGGCATTTTAAGCTGCAAATACATTAATATCTTAAACTTCCAAAATACAGAAGGTATATAATCCATGATTTGCTCAAAATGTCACTAAAGCCTCTTTTTACAAAATTTTATTCAAATACAAAATATACAAAAATTGGAGAGGTGCCTTGACCCTTGTCTGCTCGATATTTTGCTCATCACCTGAATGTGGGGGAGGAAAGGGGGGGTGAGCTTAAGCCCGTGGGTAACAATTTATAATTTTAATAAGCAAAACCATTTATAAGGATATCTTTAATGCAGAAATTCATGTTAAGGAAAATTATGCATGCATCACTTTTTCCAATTATCATGAGCACGTGAACATATCAAAATGGTTCAAGTGGATCCAATTCAGAACGTACTACAAAATTTCCATAAGGGTCTTGTGCAGTTGTGAACTTAGGGGAGTCCATAAAGGAGCTCCATGCCACAAGCGGGTAGGCAGGAGAAGCCTTTAATTGGTCAACGTGCATGTGACAGAACTTAGGGACCACCACAAACCCATATAACATGTATTTCAAGACTTATAAAACATATTGCCCAAAAAGGCACATTTTAGAAACTTGATTTCTTAACTTTGATATTTTTTCAAAAATCATCTTCATATGTTAAACAAAATTCATATGCAAAACAAGGAGCACATTCTCAAAACATTTAAAGAGTAATAAATGCACATTTTTGAAGTAGTTGAAACCATTTATTTCCATTTTCTTGAAAGAAAAATTGATGGCTTATTATTCAACTATAAAAAGTAACCCACCTTGAATCTCCTCGCTTGAAAGCTTGTTCAAGGATGTCTCTCCTCTTATTCCTCTTGCCTCCCTTCAATATTAACAAAACCTCATTCAAAAAGAACTCCAATTGGAAACCTAAAGAAACCCATGCATGAATTGATCCTAGAATACTTAAACTCATGCATTTTCTAAGCTTCATGAACCAAAACCCTTCGAAAAATCCTAAGCATTAAAATGTTCTTAACTTAAACCTTCACCAAATGAAGGGATGTTTGGATCAAAAGAAAGCTCTTATCTTTCTGTACCTTTTTTCCTCCTTGAGTACTCTCAAAATCCCTCTTGAAGGCTTAGAAAAATTAAAACTTAGCTCAACTCACCTTTTTCTCTTTATCACCGACACTCTCTCTCCCTTCTTTCTCATTTTTCATTTTCTATCCCTTCTCTTCTTCTTTACCAATGTCTTTGTCTTCTAAAACACAAGCCTACGATTCCTTCTTCCCATTTTGCCCTTCCTTCAATGCTTTATTGTTTCTAAACTTATATGACTTGCCAAAATTGTCCTAACACCCTCTTACTACTTTAATACTTCAATTCCCTTAACCTATGTCATATTATCTTACCCACATTAGCAAGCTCATTAATTCCGACACATATAAATCTAGCGAGAGCTCGAAGTCAATTTAATCATGCTTAGTTATAAAAAAATTCAGGGGCTAACATTTTATCCCCTTCTTAAAAGAATTTCATCCTCAAAATTATTACTTGAGTCATGTAAGAGTTATGGATACTTCTCCCTCATGGCTTCCAAGGGCTCCCACGTGGCCTCTTCTACAGAATGGTTTCTCCACAGGACTTTTACTAGTTGAACCGTCTTGTTCTTGAGGACCTTTTCCTTGGTGTCCAAGATCTCCACTGGAATCTCCTCATAACTTAGATCATCTCTCAACTGAACCTTAGCGGTCTGAATAATGTGGGAGGGATCCGATCTATACCTCCTCAACATGGAAACATGAAAGACATCCGTGACACTTCTGTTGTCAATGCCAACCTATAGGCCAGTGGTCCAATCCTCTTAAGAATTTCATAGGGACCCACATATCTTGGACTTAACTTGTCGTTCTTGCAAAGCCTCATGAATTCTTTCCAAGGAAACGTCTTAAGGAAGACTTTTTACTGACTTTATACTCCATCTCCTTTCGATGTGCATCAACGTAACTTTTCATTCTATCCTGGGCCACTTTAAGCCTTTATTTATCTAACTTGACCTTGTCAACTGTCATCTAAATTAAATCTAATCCTATTAGTTTCCTTTCTCCTTCTTCATCCCAGCATATAGGAGTTCTACATCTCCTCCTATATAGGGCCTCATAAGGAGCCATCTGAATGCTCAAATGGTACGAATTATTGTAAGAAAATTTGACCAGTGGCAATTGTTCATCCCAATCTCGTTTAAAATCCATTACATATGCCCTAAGCATTCCCTCAAGTGTCTAAATGGTCCTTTCAGATTGACCAGTTGTCTGGGGGTGAAAAGCTGTGCTAAATTTTAACTTGGTCCCTAGAGCCTCTTGTAAGCTTCCCCAGAATCTCGAAGTAAATCGAGGATCTCTATTAGAAACTATAAAGTCTAGAATCCTGTGCAATCTTACTATCTTATCGATGTACTTGCAGAGAATCAGTTTGTTTAATTGCCAGAAAATGGGTTGACTTCGTCAATCGATCAACAATGACCCATATGGCGTCATGCTTCCTACTTGTTCACACACTAGACACTTACTTGCATATTCTTCTACATCCCTCTTCATTCCTTTCCATCAGAAATGCTCTCTCAAATCTTTGTACATCCTGGCGCTACCTGGGTGCATGGCATAAGGCGTATTGTGTGCCTCATCCAGTATCTCATCCTTCACTTCCTTGACATTTGGGATACAAAACCTATTCCCTACAGTCATGAGTCTACCATCCCTCACTACCACTTTAGACTTCTTGCCATTCTGAATTTCTTCTCAGAGCTTCCTTAATTCTGCATCCTATACCTGTAACTCCCTAACCTTCTTTCTGAGCATCGGTCTCACTCTGAAATTAATAAGAATACAATTTGGCTCATCCTGTTTTAAACTTATTTTAAGCTTAGCCGTCTCTTCCAATAATGGTAAATAAACTATCTTAACATGGGCTATTGAGGATTTCCTACTCAAGGCATCCAGTACCACATTTGCCTTTCATGGATGGTACTCAATCAACAAATCATAATCCTTAAGCAATTCAATCCACCTTTTTTGTCTCAAATTCAACTTTTTCTGAGTCAATAAGTACTTAAGACTTTTATAGTCAGTAAAGATCCTCATTTGAACTCCATACAGATAATGTCTCCAAATTTTCAAGGCAAAGATTATTGTTACCAATTCCAGATCATGGGTCGGATAATTTAACTCATAAGGATTTAGCTACCGCGAGATATATGCTATTACCTTGTCTCCTTGCATCAATACACAACCCAGACCCTTTCTTGAGGCATCACGATATACTGTATAACCCTCATCTCTAGTCGGCAAAATCAAAACTGGAGAATTTGTTAATCTGCGCTTGAGCTCCTCAAATCTTTTTTGACATTCCTCACTCTAAATAAATTTTTGATTTTTCCTCAATAACTTGGTCATTGGTGCAGCTATCATAGAAAATCCTTCAACAAATCTTCTATAATAACCTACCAGACCGAGAAAACTCCTCACCTTTAACACTATCTTGGGTGTATGCCAATTCACCAGGCTTCAACCTTCCTCGGATCAATATGTACCCCATCCTTCAAAATCATATGTCCAATAAATACTACCTCATGAAGCCAAAACTCACACTTGTTGAACTTAGTATAAAGCTCCCTCTCCTTTAGTGTATGCAATACAATCCTGAGATGTTCATCATGTTCCCCTTCACTCATGGAATACACCAGAACGTCACTGATAAACACTATAACAAACTGATCCAGATAATCCTTGAAGACCTTATTCATACGATCCATAAAAGTAGCTAGAGCATTGGTCAGTCCAAAAGGCATAACCAAAAATTCATAATGCCCATATTGCGTTTTGAAGGCTGTCTTGTTTACATTAGACTCCCTAATTCTGAGCTGATGATAGCCTGACCTAAGATTAATCTTAGAGAAGACCCTTTCTCCCTCCAGCTGGTCAAACATATCATCAATCTGGGGTAGAGGATACTTGTTTTTAATAGTCACCTTATTGAGTCTCCGATAATCAATGCACATGCGCCACGTTCTATCCTTCTTCTTAACAAACAGAACTGGCACTCCCTATGGTGACGAGCTTGGCCTTATGTAACCCTTCTCTAACAGTTCTTCCAACTGTTCCTTGAGCTCCTTTAGTTCAGTTGGAGCCATTCTATACGGTGGTATTGAAATGGGTACGGTTCCATGAATCAAGTCGATGGCAAACTCGATTTCCCTCACTAGTGGCAAACGAGGTATATCTTCTAGGAACACGTCTAGAAATTTCCTCACAACTGGAAAATCCTCTTATTTCCCTTCATTCACATCAGTATTCACAAAATGCGCTAAGAAGGCTTCACACCCCTACCTCATCATCCTGTCTCCTAATAAAGTCGAAACGATCTTGGGAGATGGTGTCCTTCGGTCTCCTCTGAAGATCACCTTCTTATCATTACCAAGATCAAACTCTACCTCTTT
>JANSVA010448439.1:0-16972 GCA_025504915.1 Erythroxylum reticulatum | reverse complement strand
GCATATTTCATTTCAGTCATGTGCATTATTAAACACTTATGATTGTACAAATTGTGTTGTATGTGTCTCTTGCATAAATGGGTTGTGCAACTTAAATGTCTGCATTTGGGCATTCTCAAAATTTAGAAGCAAATGCTAATCTGGAGCGTACTGTGAGTATACCTAGATGACTCATTCCATTTTTTGTTTTGTTTGAATTTTTGGTATTGATTGATTTCTGAATGATCATGTGAATGTGATTAACTGTGTTGGTTTCTGGACAGAAGGTCCGATGAATGTGTTGTATGAATGGAATATTGAAGTACTCATTGAATGTGAATTGGATGAACTAAGGGTACATAATTTCATTATTAAATGTATTCTAAAAGTGCATCTTCATATGAATGAAAGTGTTATTCTCAACTTTAATGTTGAATGCCAGATTAAGGTCGATGATATGGGAAAGTGATTGAATGAGATTATACAAATGTGAATTATGCATTCCATTTAATGAATGCATGAAATATAATGACAGTTGTGACCTGAGTAGCCACCGATCAGAGCTTAAAGCTCAACGAGTGAAATGAGCCTCGAGCTTAGATATTGATTAAGAGCCTAAAACTCACTATGTATAATGAGCCTTATCCCCATCGAATAAGGGACAGTTAGTAATGAGCCCGGTATCTAATAGATACAGGACAGTTTAGGCACTCGGTCACAATAAAGTAACAAATGGAAAGTGGATCTCATGTGCACTACATATGCATAATATGAGTGATTAAGTTATATTGAATGTGAAGTGTGAAATGTGAAATGTGAAATATATGTTATGTGATTAGGTGAGCAATCGATGATGGTCACTCACTAAGTTTGCAAAACTCACCCAAAATTTGCAAACATTTTTCAGGATCAGAAGAATACCCCATTAGGCAAACGGGAGTGTACCTACTACATACAAGTCAAAGATAGAGGTCGAGATCAGATCGCGTCTGCATTTGTATTTTCATATTTTTGTATAAATTTGTATATTCAGAAATTATTATACATATGTGTTTATGTTGTATTGTAAAGACATTATGTCTAAAGTGTTTTGTATTTGTAAAGGGCCCCAAGTGATTAGTAAATCTCTAATGAGTTGTGTACTGGTTGTTACGTATAACTGGAAATGTTTATGAATGAAATTGGGCCTAATTTGGTTATGGATTTCTGTACATTATGTTTGTGGTTTCAAAAAAACTTTAGACCAATTTTTAACTGATTGAGTGTTCTAGTATGCTCCTCTCACGGAGCACGAACTCGGATATCACCCATAGATGTTGGGCACGTGTCTTACGAGAGTGGGGTGCTACATATACACAAAGATGTAAGAGTAACTCTAAAGGGGATTATTTCTCTATGTATCACATTTCATTTCCTTCTTACTTGATGTTTTCTTTTTTCTTTTTGCCTAACAATGTTTCTTCCCTTAATAAAACACTCAATTGAAATAAAGGACTGCATATTAGATTTATGTGCTAATAATGTTAGAAATTAATCAATAAGTCAACCCTAAAATTTTAACATTTTATTTTTAAAAATGAATAGTTTATTTCTAATTTATAGTAATCAAACCACTGTTGTAAGTTTCACATTTTTACTTTTCCTTTAATAGAACAACCACTTAACATTTAAAGAAGAAAGGATGTAGGAGGGCAGCAGAATTAAAAGCATCAAATTAAGATTTTGTGGGACTAACTGCTTTTCTATTGTGCTCTAATTGGTAGAAAAGATGAATTTTTCTACTTTAGCAAGTACATCTTCCATTACCCTATTTAGATACTTTATAAACCAATACAAGTTAAAGTGACACCATAGTAGGCTTTAGTTCACCTATTCTAAGCTACTTAAAAAGAGTTAAAGTCATTAGATTAACACTAGCAAATATAAAAATTAATAAAATTATAAGCACTCAAATGGCATGGAATTATAAAACTCCTAAGATCCTTTATCTTTATATGTAATCCTCAAGTTTATTTTTTTTAGAGATAATCTTCTTCAAACTTACTCAATATATATGAAGGGTATATTAATATGCAAATTCTTTAAAATATTTCTTACTTGAAGTTTTCTTTTTTTTAGCATCTAAGGTTACAGAATTGGTAGCTACTAGGATTTGATAGTGGTTTAAGGTGAATGCTACTGACCATTTTCGGTAGAAGATGAAACTAATACCAGTTTGCTTCTGCCCATCTCATTTATACTATCTTCCTTAGACTACTCTAACCTATACACTTTCTTCTTTTTACCACTCTAACCTCAGACTTCTTAGAATCAAATGTTTTATCACTCTTAAGTCTAATGGCCAATACTTAATTCTAGGACTTACCTTAGTTTCAAAAGATGATGTGTGAACCAGGGAAGCCAACCCCTTCAATGAAGACTAGAAAGCAGGTCCGGCGACGATGAAGATGCGTCAACCAGGCAAGATATTAGTTCAACGAAGGAAGAACTATGGATGGGCGACAATTTTGATGTGTGAGCTAGGCAACACAACCCTTTCATGAAGACTGGAGCATGGATCAGTCGACAATGAAGATGCATCCAAGAGGGAAGATGGGGGGAAAATTTAGGGTTTTCTTTAACTTTAACTTCTAGGGTTTCTCTTTTTACTTTACCAAATTTACTAAAATATAAGGTTAAAACTTAAACACTACACAAGATTTTACTCTTTTAAACGTGGCATTTAAAACAATAATAATGGTGCCACGTTGAACATTGTAACGGCATGTGTAAAACACGTCCTAATATTTGTCCAAAAATATCTTTAATTAAGCATACTCGTGAAATTTTAGCCTTTCATTGAGTAGGTTACAAATTTAAGTCCCAAACTGATCAAACTCAAAAAGGTTAAGCCCCAATTTAGGCTTTTAGCCTTAATCCTTATCAACAATTTGATGATAAAGTTTTAGAGATATATTAATATTATATAAATGACAAAATGGATATTTTGAGTTGACTAATGTCTCATAAACTTTGATGACAATATGTAAGATGTATTTCAATGTCATTATAGCAGGATGCAAGAGATTGCAAGGAGTAAACCTGAAAGGTATGGTACCTTGATAAAATTGTTTCACTTAATTTAGCCTACTAAAAGCATAAATATGGACTACAATTAAAGGCCTTGCTATAGTATGATAATAGTTATCATTAGAAGAAAAACAATTGCATAATTTTGCTTGATTATACTTGATATGACAAAGATTATATATATATACACACATTTGATATTGAATTTAGATTTAAAATTATTATAATATTTAAGACATGATAAGAAATATGTTGTTGATCAAAAGTAGTTGATCTATATTTATACAAACAGATTGTATGTATTGGATCAGAGGAGACTTATTGTAACACCCTACTATCATAGATTATATACTCGAACATCCAGAAGATACTTAAGAATATACCCTATGAGAATGGCACGTTAGAGCAATCATATTCACTTATTATGGCATCATACAGTACTCAAGTATTCAAAAGACTAAATTTCCTCATTTCATTCACAAGCATAAGCTTACATTGTCATTACATTCCATAATCCATATATTTACATTACAAAAACAACTAAGAGTTTACTATTCTATACAAAATGTTCTATATGAAATGAGAAACTAAGCAAACACATTCTGTCTAAAATCCTCATACATTAGCTTACCAGACCTTTGAGTCATTTCTTGTTTCCAAAATTAACAACACTAGGCTGCTACTAGATTGCCTTACAAGCTAGGTCTTCTCAGTACATGAAAATCAACATTTGCAATTTTGATAAGTTCTGCAAACTCAGTGAGTGAACCATCATCTATGTGTTCACTTAAAACAAAACATAAACATCATAAGTGTATAACATAGTTTAAAAAGTATCTTACGTCATTCAAAATCAAATCCCATATATCACCTGATCATAGTATGTATCATATTTCAACAAGCCCATTATGAATACAAGCATTTCCTATATTTATTTTACAATAATCGAATCATTCATACCACCCACATGTACACAAACATAACATATCATTATATCAACTCAATTTAGTCATTCTTCGCAATTATTCACATAATACATGTAAAGATATATATGTAATGCATATGAGACTCCACTTTCATTTTTATTTTGTTATGATCGAGTGCCTATTTAACTATCCTGTATCCCTTTTTGGATACCGAGCTCATTTCTGATACTGTCTCGTATCCGTTTATAGATACCAAGCTCATTAATCACTAAGCTTGTGGCTTTTGTGCACATTTTTTAGCTTTAAGCTCTTTTTAGACTGGTTACTCTAGCCATAACTCCTTTATCTAATCATGCATATCAATGCCATGAAATGGATCTAGTCACATACTATATCTTCAATTTGTTTCATTCAATGTGCATAATCATTTATCACATCCATTGAATCTGAGTCCAGCATACAGCATACAGTTGAGAACACATTTCATATTGCACATTCAATTTGTAAACACTTCAAATACAATCCCAAATATCAAACTCCTCAAACCATTAATGTCTAGAATTATCATAATCATATCAGTAACAGTTCAATATCTGACAGTTAGTTGAAAACAATTCAAATATAATGAGAAAACATCTCAGTTAACTCATAATATGCTCCAGAATAGCTATTGCCTTAATGATCTGAGAATGTCTGGATACTGTTGGTCTATTTGCACTTCTATATCATGCAATACACATATATTTACACATTACTAACTTGTTTAAGTAAATGAGTACTCAATCATACACATGTATATGTGTTGTGTTCAATGCATGCTCAATTGATTATCCTGGGTATGTAACCTTATTCACAAATCTTACTCATTCATTCATCATAGCTTGTATATAACTTGTTTTCAATTAGGTTATGCCTTAAGTAAGTTTGATTACCCCAAATTCATCAATCAAACATTCATCAATTCTTTCCTATCATTTATAGTCACACAATTTTCCAATTCTCATCCAATCATACCTAATTCATTAATTATATCATTTTATTCACATTTGCATTCATAAGAACATCTTTATACCATTAATAACTCATACTTCACAAATTCATATACAATGATATCAATCAATACATTCCTTAATTTATAACCTCAATTGAAAAATTAAACTAATCAAACACTTAGTCCCATAATTAAGCAACTTTCTAGGTTCATTTCAAGCCCCAATCAAGTCCAAATGCACCTAAATAAAGTAACTTATCCTTATATGGTTTAACCATCAGACAAAACAATTTTTTTTTCACTTCTTAGCATTTCCCATGATCATGGGAAGGAGCTTATGTAGCATCCATGATTGTGGAATGATTAATTCGAAGG
The DNA here is from genome assembly GCA_025504915.1 of Erythroxylum reticulatum. Lineage (NCBI taxonomy): Eukaryota > Viridiplantae > Streptophyta > Magnoliopsida > Malpighiales > Erythroxylaceae > Erythroxylum > Erythroxylum reticulatum. The sequence continues at coordinate 11,632 of JANSVA010448439.1, read as the reverse complement.
TTCACTAATATTTCTCTTCAAATTTTTTCTAGCTTTTCTCATCTTTATACCAAATTCACACATCTTCATCATACTCCACCACTTATACATGATTTTATACCTTAATTATGTTTCAATTACTCATCCATTCCATATCCAATTTCCAATTCAAATTATTCATTTGGTAGGTCACAAATTATGGTCTTCCATGCATTAAAATTAAAATATAAACTATCATTCATTTGATCGTACATGTAGTCCTAGTTCTTTCCCATTTCAAGATCACTATATTAGCAACTTTCTTTAACATAAATTCACCTTCATTATACCTCAAATACTAATCTAATTCATCCACAAAACAATCCATAACCCATAATTTTTATACATTAAAAACACAACAGAAAGGTATCAAAGTTTATGTAGAAATTTCCATCACACGTCATCATCAACATCATATACAATTCATCCCAATTTCATCATCATAAACTTTCTATTATAACATGCCAAAAAGAACAATCTTTTAACTTAATTATCTAGCTCAAATTTTCATCTCAATGATCATGCTACTTCAGCTCTCCCTGTATGAAAAATCATCCAAGTACAAGATGAAAGTAGGATGTTTCCAGCAAACGTAAAATGATGATAGTAGATTATAGCTATCTTTGAGCAGATTTTCTTGTATAGATCTTGTAGTGAGTATGAACGAAATGGAAGCAAGGTGCAGAAGTTGGGAGGGTTATGATGGTGAGAGTAAAGGAAAAAGGAAGAATGAACAAAGTTGAAACTACTCTAACAGATGTTTGACACATTAGGTGCTAGGTGTCACTTTATTACCTTAACATGTCACTAGGCATACCTTCCATTTGCCTATGAATAAGTTGCCTAATGTAACACTTATACTAGGTAATTTGTCACTCAATGATCCATTCCATTTCTTAATTAATTAGGTGTGCCAAATGTCACTCAATTATAGGCTTAGTCATCCTAATTTATCAAGTGTCAATTTGTCTAACCACTTGACATTTTTCCTAGACCAAATGTACATTCTAATTCATCAATTTTCTAATTATACTAATTAATTCCAAATTTACTACTTGTAATCAATCAAACCAAAATGCAACGCACAAATAGTACATAATTCACATCATGATCAGTTTAAACCTTTCATACCTTTAAATAATTCAATTGAGTTGCAAATACATTCTTTGAAATGTGTATTAAATCATAATTCATATGTGTATGCTATCATTATGTATCTGAATGAAATTCAATTCATGAATTCTTAATGATATGGCCAAGTGCATCAATCTAAGTCTCTAACCCTCAATATAGAAAACAGGCTATTACACTTATACTTGACATAAGTGGTAAGAATACAAAGTTAGATAACAAAGACTATCCTTTTATGCCATATTGGTTAAAGCAACATGATGAGAATCATAAAGTTACACACAAAGATATACGTACCCTTTTTTTTATGAATCATATGAAACCTATAAAACTTGTTAGGTTAAAGAATAACCAAATCAACCTTTGGTGAAAAGATGATGATAATATTGAATTGTTAAATCAATACATATGATGTATTGGATGGAATAACAATATAAAAATAGAATGATTCTTATACTTTATTAGAAGTACTAATGACTTTATATGATATAGTCATATATGTATTAAATGAAATATTGATTTAAAATTTTAAAAAGTTCAAATTGTTTAAATTTAAATAGAAATTAGGCATTGAGAATGTTAAAGTAATTTAGTGAGATTGATGTGGTATTATATGAATTTTTTTGATTATCTATAGCAAAATGGGATTCTCTAAGAAATGTCTCACAACTAAATTTCATTGGAGTATAGATTTTTGTAAGAAGGAAAATACAATATAAGATATTATAATGATACAATATTTATTTCTTCTATAGTCATGCCTAATACTATAACTTATATTCGATAGTTCCATTTAAATCAATTAGCAAAATTTCATATTAGATATGAAACATTAAGTCTAAGAGTAAAATTTAATTATTTAATAATATGATGCTCAGTTGAAGCATATATTATCCACTAAGTTTAGAACTAATTTGGATAATAAAAGGTTGTAAGATATCCAAAAGGTTGTATATAATCTTACAATAAACAAAATGTTTGTTTTAATAAATACTTATAAGAGAATGGTTTTTAAAATAAGTAGTGGGTATAAAATGAAATTTAAAAAGTTAAAATCTCATAACAATGCATTTGATTAAAACTAATACCATTATTGATATGTTTGATGTATAGTTAAAAGGATACGAGATATTGAAAGATTCACTTTCATGATGAATTTAAAGAGTTTATTTTGGAGATAAATGTAAAATTATCATATCTATAAAGAGGTTAATGGGAGTATAGTTGTCCTCTTCAGTAAGAGCATTTAGAGACATATTGTTGACAGAGAACAATAATTCATATTTTCAATTGTTGAAAATATACTTGCCAAGAACAATTCATATTAGATATGAAAAGGTAACAAGTTAATTTTAGAAATTAGAACTACAAAGATATATTGGAAGTTGTTTACCTATCATAAGTCCAAGTACATAGATAATGTACTAAAGATATTTAATATTTAAGAAATGTGATACTTGTGAAGTATTAATTATATCCATTATTATATGTATGAGTTGCTATTTGAATATTAGCTTTAGAAGTAAGCTCTAATTAAGGCATAGTTTAGAGCAATATTATTTTAAGATTGGAAAGGTTCTAATGTAGCAATGGTTACTAATTAAGTCATAATACATTTTTCATTTAGTGAAAATGATTATTTGTATCAATAAGTTCTTTAATGAACTTGATACAATTCTTTAAATTATTCAAGACAGTAATGTATTGCAGAATATTAGAGCCTTTAGACATACAAAAGGAGCTAAAATCTCTTCAAAGTTCCAAGTATGTATTTAGGTAATTATTATAATGATAATTCAGGTTGAAGTTGTAAGACTCATGCAAGCACTCATTATAGAGAATTTTATAGAATTCTCTCATTAGGTCACTGTTCTTACAATAGTATGACCAATATATGGTGATATGGTATAAGATACTTAAATCATTGGCTTAGTGCAAATGAGAGATTATTGGTTTATTCCCTACAATCAATCGGTTGGTTATAATTAAGTGATAATTATTTAAAGGCAATATTTATCTTATACATACTTAGATGTACATGATAAAGTCCTTAACATAAATTTACGTTGCAAATGAAATTATGATGAGATTATAATTATAAGATTCATATTATGTTTGTGCATTATCTATAAATTACTCCTAGTAATTGTTCTATTGATATTGTACATTAGTAGAATGTAAAAAAACTAGTACATGTTATGTTTTTCCTTATGAAAGAAATGGTCAATCTTATATGCTAAAGCATAGAGATGCTTAAACAAACTTGTGAGTGCTTACTAGAGAACAAGTTCACTAAACTAACCCCATATAAGAAATCCATTTGGAACATTACTTGTATGTCTATGAAATTACTCATTGTAATGAGATCTCCAGTGTTATCTTGTATAAGGATTTCTAAGTTTTGATACTACTTGTCACCTATTCTAGTCAAGGGTAACTTAGTCGATAGTTATTGGATATAACGTGAACTATATGGAGGTAGTTGAGTGATCAATATAGGATTCATCATCTTAAAGTAATTAGGGAGAATATTTTATTGCTCTCAATTAGAATTAATTTGGCAAATTCTTAGCCAAAGTGAAATGATGCTTTGTAACTAGTTTAGAAATTTTATTAATATAATCAGTTACAAATGGTGGAGAACTAACATAATTAGATTCAAATAAAGTAGATATTAATTTCATGCTTTCTGTCTAATTGAAACATTATATGATCAAAGGATTGAATTAGACAAAAAATCATGCTTGAAAAGCTTAGTCAAAACTACTTTAACATTCCAAAATATTTAGCTGGTCATAATATGTTGTTGATTGTCAATCTTGAACTATGAATATAAATTATTTAATAGAGAATCAAAGATAAATTAAAGTAGTTTAATTTATATAATCCTAAATATAACTTAAGAATATAATTCGTATTAATTGATAACTTATTTGAGAACCTAATGGGTCATACACAAAAAATGGGTTGAAGAGAGAAAAGATATTTTCATCAAGTTAGATTTAAATGTAAAGTTTGAAAACTTATGATTAAATATGAAATATTTAATAAATAATAATTAATATGAGATATTGAATTTTATTTAGAAATAATTAGTATTTAATTATAATTATTTGTAATTCTAATTAAATTTTAATTAAAATTAGAATTAAATTATTAAAAGGTTCAATATCTATTATAAATAAGCTTAAGCTCTAAAGGGGCTAGCACTTTCTATCAAACCTTTTTTGTAACAGTTATAAAGTTCTCTCAACTAGTTTTGTAAATACTGTTAGAAGCTGGATAATTGTGCCGCTATAGTAGTTAAGATGAGCTTATTTTAAAACCAGTTTGAGAAATACAACAAATTATGAGTTAATAATTTATTGTAATTTATGTATTAATAATTTTATAGAAATTAAAGTGATCTTCACTTTGAGAAAATTAAAATGAACAAATTTTGTAATTATTCCACTGCGTACAGGATCAGTTCTTGCCCCAATTTGCTAACATTTCGAACTTAAATACTATCCTCAAATAAACAATAATCGTTTATTCCTATACAATTGCAAATTGTTATTTTCCCCTACACAAATACGAATTAAGCTAATAAAGACTTGGAATTTAGAGATATAAAATGGTTGCTAAATTAAGGTTCATGAACGTATTTTGTGCTTCATTGGAATGAAACTATTTGGTGAATAACTTCTAATTATCACAATTTGGCAACCTCGTTTTTCACCTTAAATAGTGTTCTAAAGAATGCAACTATTTTGATTTAGTAATTCCGTGAAGAAAGAAGCATATGATATGTTAGCTTTTGAGACACAAGCCAAATGGTGAAATAAGAATATCTCTGTAACATGATAGATGGTAGTAACCAAAAACATCAATGTAGGCCAACGAGAAAATAAACTGCATGCCTACAAACATAAACACCTATAATTTTCAGATGAAATGCCAAAAAGCAATAGCTTAAAAGCTGAGACTTCTATATATGTGGGGAAACCTAGATTAGCCACACTACTTGGAGACTCATGAAAATGTCTTTGTTTAAAGAAATTTGACACTATAATACCCAAGTTACAAACCTTCCTCTTTAATTTCTTTATCTTTCTTATATTATCTTCAGAAAATGCAATATAGGTGATTCTTACCTGAACTTTATGTTGGAAATCATCTAAGATCGAATTACGGACGTAGCGGAAAATAAAATTTTTACAGTTTCCATTTAGATCTCGATAATTTAATAACTTGAATAATAAAAAACATGAATCATAAAATAAAAATCGTACATGATTTTATTTTCCTATTAAAATCCTTTGAAAGCTTTTCGATGTTTTAACCATAAGTTGTTCACTTGTTCAGCTTCTAATGGTATCTATAGAACAACTTCTCAACTCTTTGAGAGGAATTAAGCAGGAGTGCTAGCTCCCTGATGCTTATTCCTATTTATAGGAAAAAAAACATTATGGTTTTTAATTTTTTTTAAATTAGATTCCTTAATTATAATTAAAGTTAAACTTTAATTATAATTAACTTAATTTTAATAAAATTAAATATCTCACATTTGATCCCTAAAGTTTCTCAAACTTTGTAATTAAGTCTAACTTAATTAAATTGATTTTTCCTTTATAAGCTGCTCTTTAATGTATGACTCATTAGGTTCCTAATTATATATTGGCAATGATTATAAATTATAATTCTAATTTATAATTAGAATCAGATAAATTAAAACTCATTTTAATTTATTTTTAATTATCTAATTAAACAATTTATAATCATAGATTAAGATTGACGTCTAGCAATGTATCATGACCACCTAAATATCAGAAATGTTAAAGTAGTTTGACTTAACCTCTCCATGCATGGTTATGATGTATAAAAACTGGACAGAATATGAATATAGTATCTCCTCTTTTCATCCAATCTTGTTTATTCTTGTTAATTAGTAATTATATTTGAAAATACCTTTTCAAATATCAACTCACTGTAGCTAGAGAATTTCATAAATTACTACTAATCAAGAACAATAGAAGATTCTCTTTAATTACTTTAGAGTGACAAATTCTTCATTAACTTACTTAACCATCTCCATATGATTCATACCACATCCAATTACTACCAATTGAATTATCCTAAGGCAATTCATAAGTAGCATCAAAATACAATAATTCTCATATGAAATATCGTGATAATCTTAAGTCTAAGGATCAACTATATAACTATCATCCACAGACACAAGTAATATTTCATTTGGGATTCTCATAGTCAAGATAATTCAGTAATTTCTCGAATATGCACCCACACATAAATTTAAGTATCTTCATACTTTAATTTATGAGATCAATTACTTTCTTCATAAGAAAGAAACATAATGTGTTCTAGTTTTACCGTTTTAACAATATCCCTTTTTGATGAAACTACAACTAAGAGTATTTAAGAACAATATATAAATGTAAATTGAATCTCATAATTATGATATCATCATAATTTCAATTGCACAGTATTTATTCCAGGAATTTTACCTTTATTATTAAAACATCAAATGTAATTAACTTAATACACAAAGATAAAGAATGTCTTTTTATTAATTAAATAATAATATCATACCTCAAATTGTAACCAACAAATTGGCTACAAGGGCATAAACTAACACTTCAGCCTATCAGAAGATTGAATGATTTTTGAAAGGCCTCATGATAGTATCTGCAAAAGGGACTAGGATGCAAAAGTTACATATAGGTCTATATATAATAGTAAAAGCATAATAATAGATAAAGAAACACTTACAGATTTAGGTGTGAGTTCTCTTTATATAAAGAGTGTAAGATGATTGAGACTCCATATATGTTACTAACGTTGTCTTGTTAAATGAATTAAGTATGGAGGAGGTGAATTGTATATGTCCATTCTTTATTATATTTAAAATAAATAAATAAATAATTTATTTGATAAATGATTATTGTAGTTTCATATATAATAATCACAAAATAATCCTGATGATAGTAAAAGAGATTAAGGAAAAAGTGATAAATTTGATTTATAATGGTTCAGCCAAATAACCATTAGCTAATATCTACTTCTAAATTCTACTAGAAAATTTACATTATTCTTTTTTTAATGGGTGGAAAGGTTTTGCATAACATTTGTTTTGTCTCAGGTGAAGAAGAACTTTTACAATCATCTTATTTTACAATCAAAGAAGATGAATTTTCACAAAACTTGATTAAAGTCAAAAGGAATCTCACAATATGCACCCCAACACTTCTCTTAATTGCAACAATTGTACTATTGTATACTCTTTAAAATTTAGGTTTTTTACTCACAACAATGAATGAAGACTTAATATATATTATGAAACATATATATGAACTTAAATACTTTCTCTAACTAGCATTTCTTCATCACTTAATTGATGGTCTACCAAGTTACAAACCATTGATTGTATTTCTTTTTAACATTTTTGCTGGCTAGTCTATTTGAACCCTTAGGCTAGATGTACCCTATAAAAATCAAGTTGGAAACTTCAACTTTTAGTTATTTTCAAAGATAAAATACATAAATTTGAATGAAAATATTCCTTACATGTAAATAATTATGTAATGATTGAATCCATAATTCATTAAAATAACTAAGATAAATCTACAACTAAGATTATATTGGTTGTTACAAATAAAATGACTTCATTCTTTTGTGTTCGTGTGTACTTTACTTAAATTGCCTTGAACCTTTCTTAAATTTTTGTATATTTTATTTTGCTTATTTTCTTCATCCTTTGATTGTTTGATTTATTCAATTGACTCCCTTATTCACTTTATCCTTTTACTAAGTTTAATCTTTTACATATTACTTAATTCTATCATAACAAAGCTACTAATATCACAAAATTAATTTATTGTTAATAATATATTTTAAACTAACCTTGAACTACCTTATGGGATGGTTAGGTCAAATTGGATCAGCTTGACCTATTGTCATTGTAGCACCCCACTCTCGCAAGACCCGAACCTAACATCTTGGGTGATATCTAAGTCCGTGCCCCACGAGGATAGCATGCTAGAGCACTCAATCACTCAAAAATTGGAATAATCTTTTTTTAAAACCACAAACATAATATGCGGAAATAATAACCAATTTGGTCCCACTTTTATTCATAACCATTTTTAATCAACACAATACAATTAATAAAATTTCAATAGCCATTTGGGGTCCATTACCAATATAAAATATTTTTAGTCATAATGAATTTACATTACAACATAAATCCAATTGTATACATATGGTACAAAAATTTCGGAATACAAATTTATACAAAAAATAGAAAAACACTAATGCAAATACGAACTAATCCCGACCTCTATCTTTCCCTTACTTATATGCTATAGGGATACTCTCGTTTGCTTAACGGGTAAATTTTCTAATCCTGAAAAATATTTGCAAATTTTGGTTGAGTTTTGCAAACTCAATGAGTGACCATCATCGGTGGCTCACCTAGTCATATAAATCACATTTACAACATTTCACATTTCACAATCAATACAAATTTAGTCATTCATATTATGCATATGCAATGCATAAGAGACCCACTTTTCATTTATTACTTTATTGTGACCGAGTGGCTAAACTGTCCCGTATCTATTAGACGCTGGGCTCATTAAATGTTGAGCCTGAGGCTCTGAAACTGTCCCGTATCGATTGAAGATACCGGGCTCATTAAACGTTGAGTTTTAAGCTCTGATTCACTTTTTGAGCTCGAGGCTCTTTTTCACACATTGAGCTTTAAGCTCTGATTGGTGGCTACTCTAGTCACAATTGTCAATATGTTTCATGCATTTATGAAATGGAATGCATCAATTTCATTTGCATATTCCCATTCGCTCACATTCACGTATCATCAAACTTAGTCTGGCATTCAACATTAAATTTGATAGTTACACTTTCATTCATATGCAAATGCACATTCAAAACACATTTATCATTAAATTATATACACTTAACTCACCTCATTCATATACAAGCAACACTTCAATATCTCAACCAAGCATCACAATCATCGGACCTCCTGTCTAAAAACCAACACAATCAATCACATTCACATAAACATTCAGTAGTCAATCAATACCAAAATTCAAACAAAACAAACAATGAAATGAGACCATCTAGGTCTACTCACAGTACACCCCAGATTAGCATTTGCTTCCAAATTCTAGAAATGCCTGAATGCAGACACTTAACCTGCATAACCCATTTATGCAAGACATACGTTGCACTCACATTAATAATTGCACACTTATAAGCAGTTATTTACGCACAATTGTATAAACAGACTATGTACAATGCATGCTTAATGACAATCCCAGGTACTTTAACAAACTTCATATCTTATGCTCATTCTCATTTCATAACTTGTGTATTTTCTTCATTTATTCCTCTAACTATCACTTTGATCATTCTTTCACACCATTACACATTTTCATTGATCTTTCAACTCCAAAAACTGGTTTAACACTATCCTATAACATTTCAGTCATCAAATCCAAAGAAAATCACCATGTACGGCACACTAAATCTCCTCGCTCATTTTCCAGCAAATAAGAATGTCACTGTTCTTAACCATTTAGTAATGAATTAATGATGCGTGCTTCATTTCATGCAAAAATACATAATCATAGCAAGTTTACTTATTTGAAGCTCCAATATCTGCAAAATTACGTAACCCTAATAGAGGGTTCAGTTTTTCTTAGGGTAGAAGAAAGAAATATCAAAGTGGAAGTGATGACAAGCAGAGAAAAACAAGATTTAACTTTGGTAAAATTTTGATGAAAAACTCTGTGTTGGAGGAACTCTAGAGAAAGAAGTTTCAAGAAGGATAAAGACAAGGACAACAGCTTGTCTTTCAAGGTTATTAAAGCTTAACTTCACCTAGGACACCTGTCTAATTCTCATCCACTTATCCACTTCCCTTCACTAAGACTTACTTAAGTATAATCTATACTTAATTTTAGGACTTAATAAAAACACTAAAATCACAAATCATAACCCCTTACTCACTTTTAGATTTTTTCCATAAAAATATCATTTCGGATCAACTTTACAAGTTCTTTTTGACCCTGATACTGAAGTCATATTGCAAAACTTTCTTCTAGAAACATGTTCCCTTATGTCTTATGTCTCCATCGACATCAAAATCATTCAATTTGGTTCAGTAAATTAGTCTTATTTCACTATTCCAATAGATTTTGCACTTTCATTTGATCAACCTTTTTTTCTCAATTCAATTCAAAATGCTACACCTTTTTGTGGACAGGTAGAAAAATGTGTTAGGAATCTATTGGTCTAAAAATCACTCGAATTGGAGGTCAGATTGCCAGTTTATGGCTGAAATAATCAAACAAGGTTCTGTCCTTAATCATATTGAACCTTTTTCTTTTGGGACAATTAGCATAACTTTCTCTATAGGTATCGGATCAAGGTTATTCTTAAATGGTTCGAAAAAGGACTTATAGGTCTATAAACTTCATGAAGAACTTAAAGGTAAATTCTATCGTCTAGAGAGTCAAATTTGGACCAAACGATGCAAGATGAAAAGTGACCAGAAGAAGGTTATAAACAGTACACAGAACATATCTTGCAATTAGCATAGTTTTCTCTAGAGATATTGAATTAAGTAGTTCTTTAGATGGTTCTAAAGGGGACTTCAAGATCTACAACCTTCATGAAGACCTTGAAGACAAATTCTATCATCTATAGGTCAAAAGTGGGACCAGACGATAGGATTAGATGAACCTAGATGAAGGGTTAGACGAATTGGAAAAATGGTCATAACTTTCTGTAGAGAACTCAGATTAAGGCATTCTTTAGATCGTTTGAAAGAGAACTTCAAGGTCTACAACTTTTTTGAAGACCTTGAAGACAAATTCAATCGTCTATAGGGTCAAAAATGGGATTAGATGATACAAAATGAACAGTGCATCAGACAATATAAATGAATAATGCACCAAACGATACAAAATGAATAGTGCACCAGACGATGAAAAACGAACAGTGCACCAGACGATACAAATGAACAGTGCATTATACGATACAAAATGAACAATGCACCAGATAATATGAAATCTTCATAAGACGATTTGTCCTCACCAGATGAAGCATCTTCATAAGACGAAGCGTCTTCAGAAGATGACACGTCTTTACAAGACGATCCATCCTCATCAGACGAAGCATATTCATAAGATGAAGTTCTTCACAAGATGAAGCGTCTTCATAAGACAATCTGTCCTAACCAGACGAAGCGTCCTCGCAAAATGATATGTCATCAGACGATACAAACTATACTCCCAAGTATCTCCCTTTATAAGGATTATAACTTCCGACTCCGCTACCCAAAAATTCGATACTATATATTCTCAATAAACTTCTCCAAAGTATTTTCCTTCACTAAATCCAACACTTAAATTTTTATTTCTAGTCTTTCTACTCCATTTCATTCAACTCATTCACT
>JANSVA010448340.1:0-16983 GCA_025504915.1 Erythroxylum reticulatum | reverse complement strand
AATAATATTTATATGCATAAATAATTTTTATTACAAAATAAAATATAGTTAAAATTAAAAGTACATTTTATTTTTATGTTGTCAAAAGTCTATTGTATAAAGTTCTTTCAAAAAAGCTCTTTTTTAAAATGACAGCCAAACAGTCAACTGACTTTTTATAAAAGCTCTTTTTAGAAAAGCTCTACTAACAAAAGCTCTTCTGCCAAAATCTCTACTGATATAAACCCATCTAAATAGGCAGTAAGTCTTTAAAAGACTTGAAACTAATTTTGAAAGAATTATAGATACCAAATAATACATAGTATTTGAGTATATTTTATGAATTATATTTATGAATGTTTTGAAAATTATGAGTTTAAATGTATCTGAATTTTAAGTTTGAGAGATATTTCTTCTTATGATTATTGTCTTTTCTTTTTACTAAATTTAATTCTTTCTCCTTTAAACATGGATATAAGCTTAAAGTCGAACCACGTATATTTTTACATTCAAAATTTTCTTCCTATTTGTCTTATTATTTTAATTGTCCTCACTTATAACAAATTTATTTCAAAGCTAGCACTTTTATAGTTTGTGTATAATGGTAACCAAAATGCAAGATTAAAAAAATTTAATCTTATTTCTAACTTTAGCTTATAGCAAATCAAGATGTATGATATAGTAGTTTAGTACAAATGTCATAAGGCTTTATTAGGGAATAAAAATACACTAACATCTACAACTACTGAGCAAAAAGATGATTCGGATGTGATAGTCGAATCAAGTTTGAAGGAGATCATCAAACGCTATTATCACCTTACTTTACAAGAAATTAATAAAATCCATGACTTTTATTTATAAAACATCGCAGATTGTATTAACTTTCGTGACGTTTCAAAAATGTCACGAAATATTTACATTTTTTTGTGACATTTTATGAAAATGTCACGGATATTTAACATTTTTGTGACGTTTTATCAATAAAACGTCACGAAATAGAAACTGCGACGTTTTATTAAACAAAACGTCATGGAAACCTTCAGCAACAACATAAAGGTGTTGCTTAATATAAAAGGGTTCTTTTTGTTTGGATGGGTCGGTGACAAAAAAGAAGAAGATAGATAAAGGTGTTTGTTAAATTTTAGGGACGACATACTCTAACTGTCTCTTCGCTTGGTTTTCAGTTTCTCTTTCCAATGGTGGCTGGTTGCACGTTCAAATCTGACGATATAGTGGTGAAATCGCTCAAGTTTAACAGGTTATAGATTTGAAGCATTTATAATACTTCTTTCTAATTTTCCCTCTTCGTCTCGCAACAGCAAAGCAACATCTTGTTCTTATGTAGTCTACTTCACACTCACGGACCTTCTCTTACTCTCAGTGGAAATCACTCGGTTCTTTCTTCTCCAGATCTTTGGGTATGGTGAAATTACTGCTGTTTCAAAGATTTGTCACGTTATTTTCCAACACTCCCACACATGCTTCACTTGTTGAGTTTTTCATTTATCACTTTATTTGTTATTAAAGGATCTAAACCCAAAAGCGAATCAAAGAACAAAGCTGAAGTTGCTAGGTAGGTTCTCAAAATGTTCTATCTAAGCCTAATAGAGTACAAGCTGCGCTTGCCTCTGTATCTTCTTAGGCTTCCTCTCGAAAAAGCAATTAAGAAAGAGCTTGACAATATTTTTCTCGACAAGGTTTGTTATGGATTTACCTCATCTCTCTTGTTTTACGAGTTTTTATCTTCTCATAAACATAAAGGTGTATTGTGTTTTATTAGTCGGGTTATAGCAAATTTGGGATTATGTGTTTTGGTCTATGACATCCGCAGCATTGATGGAGGTTTTATTTTCCCAGGAGATGGAGCTTCCACTTGCACTGTATATTAGATTTATGGTACTTGTATACAAAAAACGTCATACATATGTAATGTTCGATAATATGCATCATTTGCTGTTTAAAACTCACCGTAATTTTGCTTAATTTCTTAGACATAGTTCTAATTTATTATTAACTAAACCGATTAAGATCTTTGTTTGCAGTATATCTCTACTTAACTATTCTGGGTTGGCGATTTTATGATGGTTCTGTTAAAAAAATTGGTTCTTTATGTCAAAAGTAGTGTCTGTACACTCTACGTGCTTATCATACAAAGAGTTGACCACCTTCTTTCTTTTTGGCAAGTAAAGTTTAGAATGGTTGTGTTCTGTCCATTTGTGGGAGAGGTTATTGTTGCAAAACTTAAAAGAGTCTAGTGAGGACGGTTTGCACTGTATGTCTTAAAGATGCATGTTATGTATCTTCTGTCTTTTTTCTTAATCCACTAATGGGTTGGAGTAAAATGTTTAATCCTTATAAGAATCAAATTGTGGAGGAAAAGTATTATGCTATTTATTTGGTCTCTCGATTATTAGTGGTTCAAAAGTCGGGAATTAATCTGGGGATAAATGATGCTATCTCATTTTCTCCAACACGTGCAAAAAAAGAAATCTACAAATTTTGTGTTTATGAGAATCTTGGGAGAAGTGCATCTCTGTTCTATTTGAAATTGGTTATGATGTCTCCTTTCACTGGCTTATACTATTTAGTAACTATAAGCAGCCGTTTTTTTGTTTACTAAGTACCATTAAATTCATATTCTTCTTTACTATGTACTGTTAAATTCATATTCTTCTTTACTGAGAACATGTAGAAGTTTGTTTCAATTTTGCATTTAGGTTTTGTTTGTTAGCTTCTGCTTACTGAGGTTGGAAACCATGATTGGCAGTGTCACTTGGGTTTTTTGATGACATTTTTATTCCATCCCATCTTTTACCACATCAATCTCACTATGTGCCTGACCTAGAGAAAAGGTAAATGCGCCTCCTCTAGTCTATAATAATAGTTCACATTATTACGTCTTTCACTATTTCCTTTTTAATATCTACCACACCGACTCTCTCATTTTCCTTCTCACTTGTATGCATATATGAAAGCTATGCTCTTATAAACTTATAATAATGATAGATACAAGGTCAGATGGATTTCAAGTCCGAACAGTGAGTTTCCTCCAATACCACTTGAGTAACATTAAATTTTCCACAATATCCAAATGGCTTCTTGATGTCTCAGAGTTTTTGGCTCTTTTTGGAGGAGGTGTTAAATGCTTGATAGATGGAAGACAAATTTTGGTGAGTTTTTCGGTGCATAATATAGGTGTTTTTTAGTGCATCAAGTAAAAAAGATATTTTTTAAACCCCGGGGTACTCATAGTTGTATACTATGTCTTGAAATAGGTTGGCAATCGAAAGCTAATGACTGCAAGTGGAATTGCCATTCAACAGCTATAGAAGATTTTGTAATTGAATTTGAAGAAAGTGCAGAAACAGGCATTCTTGTTTCATTTAATGACAACCTAGTTGGTGTTTTAGGAGTTGCAGACCCACTAAAGAGAGAAGTTGCTGTAGTCATAGAAGGCCTTTGCAAAATGGGTGTCAAACCAGTTATGGTGGCCGGTGATAATTGGAGGACTGCTCAAGCTGTTGCTAAGGAGGTTTGTAGTTTTTCTTAATACTTTTCTCGAATTCAGTTCATAACATAAATTTGGTATGAAGTAACGGTGGATGATTATCTAGGCATTTTGCTGATGTATAGTGCATCTTGATTGCTTAATTATGTTCCTTTCTCCTATTACTTGTACCATTTATTACGAAGTGATTCCCAGCCCTTCGATGGATCATTCTTCCAGGGGAAAGCATGCTATCTTAGGTTTTATCTTTCAAAAAGTTTTACGGTTTTCCCTTGTTTCATTAAGGTGTTGGAGCTTATTCATAGTTTCAATAGGTTTCTGTTAATATTTTACATGTGCTAGTTCAGTTAGGGTGACTACTTCCATCTTCAACTTGCATATCATTTGCGTTGGGATTAAGAACTTTCCATGAGGAGCAATGTCTCTCCCTCTCTTATACAAATTTTTTCTTTTCTTTTTGGTGCTTCCATGAAGACTTTTGTTGTTCTTTTCACTTCTTTTAGTTTTTGCACAAATTTAAACATAGCAATTTATGATTTATTTTATATGATTTCTTTACTGTTTCTGTATGTTATGTGCCTTATGATTGTATTTGTCAACTGAAGCTGTGGTTAGTCATGTACTTGAAGCTCCACAACTGCATGAATGGATTGAAGGGGCCACAGCTATTGGGAATCCTGATACTTTGCTTTCAGCTTTGGTTAGTCATGTACTTGAAGCTCCACAGCTGCTGTTGGTGAAGACATAGTGTCAGCTTGTAGTAATAAAAAAAAAACACAAGAAAAGTTGAAAGTCTAATTCATTTAAGGAAGAAGTTTCAAACAATATCCGGTCCTTTAGTGAAGTTGTCACAGAGGGATCTCTTCTTCAGTCATCTCACAACTGCAAGCACTTGGCATTTGATATACTACTTCTTCTTCCAAAATTACCCACAACATTTCTTCTTTATCTTATGTCTTACAAGCTTGTATAGTGTCTAATGGATGTTCTTTCAATAAAGGACTCTTGGTAGTTAGATGATAGATGAACCTTCAAATTAATTAGTGTATTATGATATGTTTGCGAATTGCAATTAGCGTATTTTAATATTAATTAGTGTATTATGATATGTTTGCGAATTGCAATTAAATAATACATTATCTATAGGTATGAAATTCTTATGATACATGAATAATTATTAAAATTAATGATATACAAAAAAAATTGAAGAATTATTAAATAAATAAAATTCATAAATAATATTAAATAGTTATTAAATAAATAGGATTAAAAATTGTATTTTAAAAAATAATTATTAAAATTAAAAATTATTAAATTAATATGATTTTTGAAAAAATAATAAAAATAATACACATAATAATAAAAATGTCACGGAAGACATTCCGCAACGTTTCCAAAAAAACACCGTGGATTTCTTCACATTCTGCGACATTTTAGAAACGTCATGGAATGTTAGAGATTTCGTGATGTTTTTTTTTAATGTCACGGATTGTCCAAACTTTTAATGATGTTTTTATAAACGTTGCAAAATGTCAGTGTTTTCTGTGACTTTTTACATAAAACATTGCAGAAACCTTTTACTTACACCACATTTCGCGACATTTTTTGTGACGTTTTTGAACATTCTATGATGTTTTAAAAACGTCGCAAAATGCCTTGTTTTCTTGTAGTGTTCTAAGCCAAACTACAATCACTATATATGCAAAAATCCTTACCACTAAGCTTTATAAAAAGCTTTAATTCTATAGACTGCAAATGGAAGAAGGTACATCTATTAAATCTCATAATGACACCTTTACATCCATTACGTTGGATTTAAAGAATATGAACATGGAAACTAATGATGAAGATCAAGCCTTCAAGTTGATATGTTCCTTGCCACCTTTATACTTATACTTTAGAGAAACATTACTTTATGGTGAGACAAATTTAACTCTGACAGCTATTAAGTCTATGATCTTGTCTAAAGATCCCAAACAGTAAGTTATCTAATAATAAAAAAAGTGACAATACTATTAGCTTAGTTATGAGAGGAAAGACAAAGAAGAAGAGTTCAGGTATCATCAAAACAAGGTCTAATTAAGAGTTTAGATATAAGAATTTGAAAATTACTTATTGTCACAAGAAGGGACACATTAAGTTTGAGTACTTCAAGTTGAAGAAAAAGCACTTAGGAGATGAAAAGAAAGGGAAAATCCATTGTGATCAGTGTTGTAGCAGATGTGTCTGATACATATCTTCTTTTAGTCACTATTGATACCAATTATGGATCCAAAGATGAATGGATCATAGACTATAGTTGTTTCTTTCATATGATTCCCAATCGAGATTGATTTATAATAGATGAATCTTGTGTAAGTGGGACTATACTAATGGGAAGTAATGCATCTTACAAAATTAGGGGAAGAGGATTGATCCAGATTAAGATGCATAATGGCACTGTGAGAATATTACTTAATGTTTGTCATGTTCTAGACTTGAAGAAGAATCTTATCTCTTTAGGTACCCTCAATACCAAATGGATGCAAGTATTCAGCTAAAGGTGGAGTCCTAGAGGTCTTCAATGGTGCTTGAGTTGTGATAAAAGATAATAAATCTATTAATTTGTATTTGTTGGATGGACTCATGGTTAGAGGTGCTACTAATACAAGTTCTTTATCACTTTCTAATTATGATATCACTGAAACATGCATAAAAGACTGGGTAAAGTGACTAAAAAAGGCATGGCCTTACTGAGTAAAAAAGGTCTATCATGCAAACAAAGCATTAAAAAGGTACATTTTTATGAGCATTGTGTCTCTGGAAGCAAAAGTAAGTTAGTTTTATCACAACCACTTATGAGACCAAAGGTACACTAGATTATATTCATTCAAACTTTTGGGTTCTTTCATGTTCTTTTAAAAGGAGATGTTAGATATATTTTGATTTTTATTATTTTTTTAAAGAGAAGTTTAGTTTTTTTAATGTATAACTTAAGTTTTCACTATTTTCAAGTAGTGAAAACCTTTGACTAAAAAGCAAATAGGGAGGCAACTTAAATGAATTAGAACAAATGACAACTTAGAATTTGGTAGAAAAGATTTCAATGAGTTTTATAAGAATGAGGGGATAGTTTGACATCTGATAATTAGGAAAAAAACCTAACAAAATGGAGTTTAGAGTATATGAACAAGTTCTTGTTAAGAAAGCACAATGTTTGCTCTCTCATACTAGTTTGGAAAAGGAGTTCTGAGTAGAGGCTACATCAATAGCTTACTATCTAGTAAATTGATCTCCATCAGTTCCAATTAACTCTAAGAATCTCATGGAAGTCTAGTTTGGTAATCCTACTAATTACTATGATTTAAAGATTTTTTATTGTCCAACATACATACATGTTGATGATGATAAGTTGAGCCACATGTCGAGAAATGCATTTTTTGGGCATTAATCTAGAGTAAAGGGCTACAAGCTGTGGTGTTTAGACCCTATTTCACTAAGAGTTGTAATTAGTAGAGATGTAACTTTTAATGATCAGTTAATGTTAAATTCAAAGTCAGAGTCTTTTATCCTTATAAGATAGAACAAATGGAGAAAAGTAATTGACTCCTCCATTCAAACAAATGTTACTCCAGAAACTTGTCATTCAGATTTAGCATCCAATTCAGGTAAAGTTAAGTATATTCATAAGAAGTCCCTTATAGTATAGCTAAAAACAAAGGTCAAAGAGAAATCAGGCCACCACCAAGATACGCTAACTATACATAAATAGTCTTTTATGCCTTATTAATAATAGATAAGATTAATAGAGAT
This sequence comes from Erythroxylum reticulatum, assembly GCA_025504915.1. NCBI lineage: Eukaryota > Viridiplantae > Streptophyta > Magnoliopsida > Malpighiales > Erythroxylaceae > Erythroxylum > Erythroxylum reticulatum. Next base: position 9,704 of record JANSVA010448340.1, on the reverse strand, counting down.
GATGAATGGTCCATTTTTTATATTTTATTTATAACACTGACTTAGAAAATTGATTAATGGAATGTAAGATGAAACAAAATTCTTACACAAAAATGAAACTTGCATTAGTTAAACCACCATAAGGGAAAAAGAAAGTTGGTTGTAAATACGTCTTCAAAATGAAGAGTTCTCTATAGGAGATGAAGAAGTAAAGTATAAAGCCCTCCAAGTTGTAAAAGAATACAATCAAATGCCAGATGTAGATTTTAATGATGTTTTCTCACTTGTGGTAAAATGTTAGTCCATTCGAGTTTTACTCACACTGATAGCCATGTTTGACTTGGAATAGGTGAGGTTGGATGTCAAAAGTGCTTTTCTACGTGGTGGTTTGGAAGAGTAGATATATGTAACGATTTGGGGGATTTATTATTGTTAAATTTGCAATGAGCTTACGGGCCCACACGAGGAGGAAAGTTAGATCACATACAAGTCTAAGTGAGGTTCAATCCTAAAACCAATTGGCAATAGGTGGAGTAGCTTACTAAACTTATATGTTAGTCTTTTCCCCTTTTCTTTTGATGTGGGACACTCACATTTAGGTATTCTCAACACTGCCCCTCACATATGAGTCCCTTTTTACTTGGGCAATCTGAAGAGGTACTAAAGAATCCTCATCGAAGCTAGATTTCTGGTTGAGGTCAAATAGACCCCCTCTTGGAGTAAACAATACTATTAGGCCACTTGCTCCATGTAGACTTCAAATCCTTCTCCAATTGCTTAAATGATGGGCCTGTTTTTAGGAAAAAATAGTAGGCCAAGATCGTTATTAGTTTTGATATCATGTGAAATTTGCAATGAGCTTAATGACCCATAAGAGGAGGAAAGTTATATCACACACAAGCCCAAATGAGGTTTCATCCTAAATCTAATTGGAAAATGGTGAAGTAGCTCACTAGGCCTATATTTTAGTCTTTTTTCCCCTCTTTCTTTGATGTGAGACACTCACATGTGGGTATTCTCAACAATTACTAAAGATAAGAAAACTAATGTTTGTTTGTTTAAGAAAACCTTTTATATCTTAAAATAGTCTTCTAGATAGTAATACAAGCAAGTTAACTCATTTATGACCATCTATGGCTATTCAAATAGCATATATGATAGTTGTTTTTATTTCAAAACATTATCATATTGATATTTCATTTATTTGATCCTATATATAGAAGAGACGCTCATTCTAATAAGAAGTATGCATGATGTTAACCAATTAAAGATATAGTTAAATGATCAATTTGAGATAAAAGATTTGGAAGCGGTGAAAAAATTTCTCAACATAGAGTTTTACAAAGAAAGGAAAGTAGGAAAACTATTTCTAACTCAAAAATTTGCGTTTAATTATTCTAAGGATGTTTTGGGATGAAAAAAACTAATCCTGTTTATACTCCATTGGCTACTCATTTCAAGCTTTTAGCCGCTTTATCTTCTTAGAAAGATGATGAAACTAGTGATATGACATATATTCCTTTGCAAGTGTAACTGGTAGTATAATGTATACCATTGTGCACTAGTCTAGACATCTCATAAGTCGTTAGTTTAATTAACGGATACGTGGCTAACCTTAGTAAAGTTTATTAACAGATTATGAAATGGATTTTTAGACATTTAAGTTGATACTTAGTTGGAATTTATAAGAAACAAAGAAGTTTGGTTGGTTATGTTGACTCAAATTATACTTGTCATATTAACAAAAGGATATCACTTCTTTTATATTTTGCTTAGGAAATTGTGCTATTAGTTGGGAGTCACCTTTGAGGTCAATTGCTTTGTCTACGATAAAGACAAATTATACGGCAATGATCAACATAGTTAAAGAGGCCATTTGGTTATAAGGCTTAATAATTTGGATTCAAAGATTACAATTTTTTTTATAGTCAAAGTGTTATAAATTTGACTAAAGATCAAATATTTCTTGAGGAAACAAAGCATGTTGACATCAAGTTCCATTTTATTTAGGTTTAATTACCAAAAAAAGCCTAAACTTTTGTCAAATTTTCAATTATAACCCAAACTTTAAAAAGTAACAATAAAATTTCCAAACTTTCATTTTTTTTAAATTCTGGCCTGAACTTCAAAAGTAGCAATAAAATGTTTAAATTTTTATTTTTTTCAATTCTATCTTGATGTTAGTGTTTCTGTTAAATTTGCTGACGTGAGTTGCAACGCATTTCAAAAACCTTAACTATTAATACACGTTAGCGAAAATTAATATAACAAATGAAGATTAATGAAATGATGTCATTTAATCACATGATTAAAACAACGTTGTTATTTAAAAATGACCTAAATTAGATTACGCAGCCCCGATGACCTTACACTTTGATTTCAAATTTTCCTTTTGTTTTTAGTTTGTTCTCTTGAATCCCTCACGCTTTGATTTTTAGATTATGTAGTCCCAACACCCTCACACTAAGGGCATCAAAAGAATAAACTAAAAATGAAGAGCTTACTAGTGTAGTATGTTGTAACATGAGAGTAGTTTGGGGCATCATAAGAACAAACAGAAAACAAAGGGCTTCGAGCTTTGGGCTTTAAGAAAACAATAGATAATGTTGGGCTAGATTGAAGAAAATTAAAAGTTTGAGCATTTTATTACCACCTTTTGAAGTTTGGGCTAGAATTAAAAAAAATGAAAGTTTAGGCATTTTATTGCTATTTTTAACGTTCGGGATATAATTGAAAATTGAGGAAAGTTTAAGCTTTTTTTTGGTAATTAACCTTTTTATTTAATATGTAATTTTTTAATGAAATGTTATCTTGGAAAAGATTAGTATGGAAGACAATCTAATAGACATGTTGATAAAGTCTCTTTTAATAACTAAGTTCAAACATGATTAGGATCTAATTTTTGTTTACAACATTTGACATCCTTAATTGGCATATAGTGAAAAACTGAAGTGAAATAATTTTCAATTGGGGTTTAAGACAACGTGAAAAATTGTAGAGTGGATTTTCATTATCCACTAATTAGAGAACGAACATAACATTTAGCTATGAAGAGGCATAATGTTTAACCACCTATATTCTTAGGCATCAAGAATCTTTAAAACCATTAATTTATTTTTCTGGCTACCTAAGACATGAAGCCTATACTTATTTGGAATTTGCAAGAAACAAAAAAGTTTGGTTGGTTATGTTGACTCAGATTATGCTAGTCATCTTGGCAAAAGAAGATCACTTCTTTTGTATTCTGTTTAGGAAATTGTGCTATTAGTGGGAGTCAAGAGGGAACATATGCTTTGTCTATAATAAAGATGGAGTATATGGCAATGATTGAGGTAGGCAAAGAGGCCATTTGGTTATAATGCTTATATGGTGAGCTTAGCTTGGATTAAAATATTACAATTATTTTTTGTGATAGTTAAAGTGTTATACGTTTGACTAAAGATCAAATATTCCACGAGAAAATAAAGAATATTAACATCAAGTACCACTTTATTTGAGTTGTAATTTTTCAGGGAAATTTTGTGGTAGAAAGGATTGGTACTAAAGTCAATCCAATAAACATATTAATCAAGCCTTTTCCCATAACTAAGTTTGGATTTGATTTTTGTTTACAACATTTGACATTGTTAATTGGGCTATACAGAAAAAGTGAAATGAAATAATTTTCAATTAGATTTCAACCCAAAGTGAAGATTTGTGAATTGGCTTTTCACTTGCCAATACTTAGAGAACAAATATAACACTTGGCCATTAAGAAGCATAATGTTTAACCACCCATATTCTTAACCATCAAGAATCTTTAAGACCATTAATTCATCTTTTTAGCTTCCCAAGACATTAGGTCTATACTTATTTAGAATTTGGATTATTTTGTCAAAATAAGATCACTTATTTCTTTTATATTCTGCTTAGGAAATTATATTGTTAGTTGGAAGTTAACCTTAGAGGTCATAGTTGCTTTGATTACAATAGAGATGGAGCGTATGGCAATGACTGAGGTAGTCAAATAGGCCATTTGGTTATAAGGCTTATGTGGTAAGCTTAGTGGATTCAAAGTTTGCAATTATTTTTCTTATGATAGTCAAAGTGTTATAGGCTTAACTAAAGATCAAATATTTTTTGAGAAAACAAAGCATATTGACATCAAATACCACTTTATTTAAGATGTAATTTTGAAAGTAAATGTTGTAGTGGAAAAGATTGGTACTAAAATCAATCCAACAAATATGTTGACAAAGCCTCTTCTAGTAATTAAGTTCAAGGATGACTGGGATCTAATTTTTGTTTACAATATTTGACATCCTTAACTAGGCTATATGGAAAAAGTGAAGCGAAATGATTTTCAATTGGTTTTCAAGCCAAAGTGAAGATTTGTGAAGTGGCTTTTCACTTACCACTACTTGGAGAACAAACATAACGGTTAGCCACTAAGAAGCGTAAGTTTTTAACCACCCATATTCTTAGCCAACAAGAATCGTTAAGACCATTACTATTCTTAGCCAAGAAGAATCTTTAAGACCATTACTTTATCTTTTCAGTTGCATAAGACATTAAGTCTATAAAAGGATTATGAAATTAATTTCTAAATTATCCCAAGAGTTATACATCTCCAAATAATACATAATATTTAAGTGTATTATATGAGTGTATTGAGAGTTATAATTTTGATTGTATTTGAATTTTTAATTTTAATGATATTTTTCCTTGTAATTATTAGCTTTTCTCTTTTGTAAAATTTGCTCCTCTTCCTTCACTTAAAGACGTAAGATTAAAGTCGAACCAAATAAAATCTTATGTTCAAGTTTTTAAGTTTTCTTCCTATTTGCCTTATTATTTTAATAATGTAAATTCACGACAAATACTAATTGACATTTTTTTTAATTCTAGTAACACTACTATTGGTTGTTGAAGAAAAAAGAAGATAAAGAACTAAATTACCTCTTTGCACCTTTAAAAGTCTCATCATTCGTTAATTATTATTTAAGACTTGAGAGATTTCACATTGGCCAAACTCTATATATAGTTGGTAACTGGGGGCACTAGGTAGCTCAATTCCAATGCAACCTTTTCATTGCTCGCTTATATATTCTTACTACATTGTGAACACAAATATTAACTAATTTAAAAATTACAAATATCTTAACGCTTTGATTTAATTTAATTTAGATGTTATATATTTGATTTGATTTGATTAATTATATGATAAGCAATCATCATTTTTATTAATATAATTTTATAAAATTTTTATTCAAGTCTATGTGCCTTTATTATGTATTATTTATAAGTCCTTTGTCAACTATTACAAAGAATATATACATCAAAGTAGTAAGTATAATATCTTGTAACTATAGATTTTAATGTTATAATATTAAACAATATTTTAATATTATGAATAAAAATAGATTACTTCTGTGATAAATAATTATCTTTGTAAAGAAATATGAAATATATGAATATAGTTAAGTTAAATTAATTGTATTTGATAAAATTTTTTGTAATTATAAACTTTATTTACTATAAAAATTCAAGTAAATTAGTGATTTGTATGTTCATATTTAAATATAATTTTTAAGTTCAGACAAAACTCACAATATTTAAAGACCTTACATTTTTACATATTTAATAATATGCATGTTTGATTTTATAATTATGTTACTTCAAACTTGTTATCAAAATTTTTATAACACTCCTCCTGAAAAATTATAAGAAACTAAAATATCAAATATTTTTTGATAATATGTAAATAAATATTAATTTTACCAAGAACTATTTACTAATAAATATGATGTTGGGAAAATATTATACAATACTTTAAAATTTTCACTCTTTTACATAAAAATGTAGACTTCGTCATACTTTCATGCTGTAGATGATATTTATAGATATAAAGGCAAAAGTTCAAGAATCATTAAAAATGTTTTATATATAATTATTATATAGTGTATAATTTTAAGAAAACGTTAAAAGCTTAAAAGTGTTGTACTTTATACTTAAAAGAATTACCTTTAGAAATTCTAATACACTTTCTTACAGTCCGTGAGTGTAGGGACCCCAGACCATTGAAATCTGATACTTAAAAGTATTGTACTATATACTTAAAAGACTTACCCATGGAAGCTAAAAACCTGATTTCCAACATAGATGCAAACTCTCAACAATTCAACATTTGAGAGGACCCCAGACCATTTGAAAGTCCGTGAAGCCAATATTGCTACACTGGAGCAACAGATAGCTAGGTTGACATCTTTAGTAAGACAAATGGCTATAAATGGTGCTTAATAAGTCAATGTATGTGAAATTTACACAATGGTAAGACATCCAATTAATATGTGCCAACCTTGCAAGAGACTTACACATAACAAGTGAATGCTTTTGGAAGTTTTCTGGGTTAACCACAGAGGAAGTATAATCCTAGCTACCCTTATACACAGAATTCAGGATGGAAGAATCCTCCATTCAACAATTATGGACAACAAGGAAAACAACAAGGCTCCTACCAATAACCATATTAAATATAAGGTCAATCATCAACCTCTGAACCTTCATTGGAAGATGATGAAAACATCGACTTAAAATATCACTCAGCTCCAAAATAACGCCATAAAATTTCAACAAAAAACAAGAGCTAGCATTCAGAATTTGGAGAATCAATTGAGTCATATAGCTATTGTTATGAGTTGATTAGAAAATCAATGTTCAGGTAAACTTTCTTCTTAAGCAATTGTAAACTTGAAAGAGAATGCAAGTGCTATCAACTTGAGAAGTGGTAAAGAAATAAAGGCACTAGATAAGACTCCTACTATTGGTGATAAAGAAGAATCTGAAAGGGACCTTGAAGTGTCTCCAAAAGAAGCTAAAAAGGGAACTAAGGAAAATTTCCAATATCCTCCGATTAAAAATTTTACTAATACTTTGCCTCTTTTTCCTAACAGGTTTATCAAAACAAAGAAAGAGGAACAAGATAAGGAGATTTTAGAAATATTCAAAAAGTTAGAGGTGAACATACCTCTAATTGATGCAATAAAGCAACTTCCTTGATATGACAAATTTCTCAGGAAATTATACACATACAAAAGGAAACTGAGAGGAGACGACAAAGTGAGTATGGGGGAAAACGTGTTCGTAGTCATTCAAAGAAAGCTTCCCCCAAAGTGTAAGGATCTAGGTACATTTACAATTCTTTGCAAAATAGGTGATATTAGATTTGAAAAAACAATGTTAAATCTAGGAGCTTCAATTAATGATATGCCATATTCCATTTACACTTCATTTAATTTAGGATTTTTGAAAGAAACTCATGTTATGATTTAATTGGATGAGAAATCGAATGCTTGTCTTAAAGGGGTTGTAGAGGATGTCTTAGTGTAGGTTAACAAATTGGTTTTCCCAGCTAACTTTTATGTATTGAAATGAAGGGAGAACCTTTATCTAATTTTGCACTAATCCTTCTTAGTTGACCATTTTTAAAGACATCAAAGACAAAAACTGATCTTGATGTAGGAACATTGACTATGGAGTTCAATGGTGAAATTGTTTTCTTTAATATTTGTGAAACATTAAGGTATTCTAGTAATGTTCATTCTATTTTATCAATTGATGATTGATTGCTTGTCTTAAGAAGTTTTTGATATGGAAGGTAAAGATGAGTTAGAAATCATTATTTACATGAGTTTACAGGAAAACACTTTGCAAAATTCAAACTTATTCATTACAAATGAGATGGAAGAAATTATGCTAGCATTGCAATTACTACAATTGATGTGAAAAAGGTATGTATTTCCAAATATTGAACTGCCAATATCTCGTACAAAATCTTTACCTTTGGTTATGCAGGAACCTAAAATTGAACTGAAACAATTACTGAAGAACTTGAAACATGCTTTTTTGGACGAAGGAGAATCACTTTCAGTAATCATAGCAAGGAATCTAGCTAAGATTTAAGAGGAAAAGCTCATTCGAGTGCTTAAAGACCATATCACAGCTATAGGGTGGACCATAGTGGACATTAAGGATATTAGCCCTTCGACATGCATGCATCGAATTCTTTTCGAAGAAGGATCTAAACCATCAAGAGAATCACAAAGAAGATTGAATCCTTCAATGATGGAGGTGGCAAAGATAGAGATCTTGAAGTTTCTTAATGTTGGTATAATCTATCCAATTTCGAATAGTAAATTGGTAAGTCCAGTCCATGTGGTACCGGAGAAGACTAGGATTACAGTGTTGAAAAATAAGAATAATGAGTTTGTCCCTACAAGAATTCAAAATGGATGGCGAGTATGCATTGATTATAGGAAGTTAAATACTACAGCATGTAAGGATCACTTTTGTAACACCCACAAACCCTTAAGAGAATATACAAATGCCACATAAAACAATACTAAAACAATCCAAAACATTTCAAAATCTTCCTTAAAAGAAATTCAGGCAAACATAAATGACACTTCATTAGATGTTATTTTATAAACATAACAAATCATACATATTGTTCTTATCAAATACATGCTTAAATCAAATCCTATCCTGTGTTATAGTTATTACAACCCAATAAACAAAATACAAAATGTCTCACATTATTAGATACAACTCAAAAACAATCTCAAATAGACATCTTTAAAAGCGAAACACATCCTTCTTTGTCCACTGTAGTTGTCTTTGTCTTTGTCTCAATTCTTCTTATCAGAACCTACATGGAGGCAAAACCTCCATGCTAAACATATAGCTTACTGGGAATAGCTAAGCAAGATATATAATGGTGACTGTTTCTAACAGTCGTTTAACATTCACATACACTAAATCAAATCATATCAAGCAGTCTTTAATTATTCAAATTAAAGAATAATCCAAACATTATTTGTCTCAGAACAGAATATAATACATCATAACAGAATATTCTTACATTAGAACAAAACATATAAGTATCAAAACATAACATCACTACTTCGTAACAAAACTTAAAAGTCTCAGAACAGGATATAATTGTGTGAGTACATAACAGAACTTGCATTAGATCGGAATTTATCTTGTATCAAATCAGAACTTATCTTGTTGCAAAATTGAACATATATTAGAACACAACAAATTAGCTTGCCAATCCTTTTTACAAAAGTGAGTAACGGGACCAAAACAAAAGATACCTATGATTGGTATCTCATAAATAGAAAAGATTTAGGTCTTTGAAATAGAAGACAACGAAGTGTCTAAGATCAGAAGAAACTAGAGTGTCATGTACAGAAGACACCGAAGTGTCTAGTTATAGTAGACACAAAAGTGTCTAGATACAGAAATAGTTACAGACCCTTCTAGACATGCTTATTTACCCATAACTAGGACTTGGCAATTTTAAAACAAAACATTTCAAATTTCATAATCACATGTAAAGGATGTAATGTATAACATATGCCATTTTACTCAAATTGAACATATTCATTCGCATTCGACCAAACTTAACATACTTTATAAACATAAACATTTGATATAATGCATCAATGAATACATTAAGTAATTACACATTACATGTATTCACATAAGTTCCCAATTCACATACATTAATAACTAACACATTTCTTATACTCTTAAGATCCTATTTGTGTTTATAAGAACACATTCATTTTTGAACAAATCATATATTCAGACATTAGATTCATTGATATTAAACAACACATTCCTTAAATTATCATTTCAATTAACAATCCATAACTTATTCAACCTTTAATTAACTAATT
>JANSVA010448303.1:0-16988 GCA_025504915.1 Erythroxylum reticulatum | reverse complement strand
AGAGTGAGAGAGAGAGGCTTAGAGAGAAGAAGAAGAAGGTAGAAGAAATGAAGAAGAAAGAAAGAGAAAGAGTAGCAAAAGATGGTCGGGGTCGGGGGGGGGGGGTTAAATTTGATAAAAAAATTTTGCAGATTAGTCCTCGGAATTTTAAAATTTCTGAAATTTTTCAAAATTTACCGGAATGTTGGGTACCGGCCAGTACCCAACAGAAAACCCCGGTACCGGCCATAAACCGGCCGGTATTTATGGCCGGTACTGAGGTTGAGATCTGAATTCCGTTCTCCAGCCGGTACGGTACATTCTGGCCGGTACCGGCCGAAACGGAACGGATCTCATATCGTTGCTTTAATATATGGTAAAGAACATAATTCTAATGTTAGCTATGATGATGGAACTAATACATAATAGAACATAAGTGTTAAGGGTAGTTCCAAGTTAGTATGAGATAATATGATGAAGACTTCTTTGTTATAGAGATGAACGCTTCTTAAAATGATTCCTCTTGACATGAACATTGTATAATAGATGACGAAGAATATCTTAATATGAGATCCAATTAGAATCAATATATTAAAAATGTTCCTAATGGGTTTGAATGCAATAATTTTTTTCAAAAAGGCAAGAAGCAATGATAAAGATTGCAATAAGAAGGCAACTTATTGAAAATTCACAATGGTAAGAAGGGAGTTAAAATGGTTTGTATAGTTGTTATGACGACAATGATGTTAAGGTTCAACCACCAACGTTTAGTGACTATGGATGATATGACATATATGTTAGCATAAACAAATAAATTATACTCAATTCATAAGTGGATATAGAGGATTTTCAATGTGAAAGTAGTGTAAAGGTGAAAGAAGAGAAGTAGTTTAAGGAAGAAATAAGAAATTATGTAGTTTTAAATGGATATGATATAGAAAAGATGATAAGTCATGAAAAAATGGAGGTCATTTGTAAACAACAATGTATTTTTAGGTTATATGATTATATTGGAAATGAAAGAAAATGTTTTGTCAAATAATATAAAATAAGCATAATTGTAACAAATTGCAATGAAACGAGTAGGCTAGGAAAAAAAGGACAATAAACAAATTTATACATAATTTTAGGGACAATCTAAACTAGACAATTAGTCGAATGATGGATAATCTTCAAGTAAAATGCGCATTATAAGTAATTAAATCCCAATGTATATGGCTAAGTGGGAAGCTTTTATAATGCTTATAAGATCTATAAAATGACATTATATGAAGTTATAGTTTTACAGTAATGAGAAAAACTCATAATCTAAATACAATTTGATGAAATTTCTAGATAATCAATGCTTAAGAGGTTTTATATGGAGTTTGATCCATTAAGTAATGGTTTTTTTTATGTTAGTTATAGAAAAATAATTAGGTTAGAGGGATTTTTTTAAGACATCACTCAAAGGTGGGTTGTTAACTACAAATGGACGTGATGAAAACAAAGATTTTTTAAAATTATACTTTGGACTATAATTAAGCAAGAGATTTACCAACCATGATATTGATTTTTGAATCTTCTTAGTGAAGGTTTGGATGTAAGTGAGAACACATAGCTACTTGTTCATGCACATCATGTAGGTTTTAATAAAAAAGCATTTAACATGAGTCATTTAACTATTTACACTATTTCTTCTTAGAATTCAATTGTTACGTTGGTTTCTTTTAGATTTTTATTACTTTTTATTATTTAACCTTTCTTTTTAGGTAATCAAGGTTTAATGAAAGCATTGAAGAATATCTTACCCAAAGCTAAGAATAAGAAAACTTATTTCACATGTCTATGATAATTAGTCCAAATCACATAAATCCCACATATATAGGGGTTTATTTTAAGATAGTGAGCTACGTCACAAAAGACAAATTCGCTAAGATAATGAAGCAATTAAAAATTTTATCAAAATAGGCATATGTTGATCTCAAATTAAAGGAACATAAGACTTTTGTAAAGGCAATTGTAAGTTGAAGAACAAAGTGTATAATCGTTACATATCAAAGACCTCTAATGGATACTTTTATGAAGCACGTATACAAATAGCTTGATCAATGTATTGGAGAATATTTTAGTCTTAACAATTTTGATTGAAGAAACGTATAACATCTTCCTAAGGGTGAGGAAGAAGTAGGTGGTCACATGATAGGCTAAAAGACATTGTACAACAAAACTAATGTGAATTTGAAATCTAAAGTCACTCATTTCATAAAGAATTTCATTAATGACTTACAAACATCAACTTGCCAATGTTAACTTTTGTGATTTAACATAATCCCATTTAAGCATTCAGTAGCTTTATATCATATAAAAAGGAGGATGTAGAAGCTTATATGAGATGATATTATATGCATGAAAACTATATAAATCAAGTTAAATTTAGAATTCAAAATTTCATCCATTAGGTTTAATTAGTATTGTCTCATTCTTATGTTTAATTAATATTATAAAATATAAATTGCTCAATTATTTAAACTAAATGCTAATAAAATTAAACTAGTTAATTAGCTTCAGAAATTAATTAGTTTCATATTGCAAATCAGGTATACTGATTGAAAACGACTCTATATAGATTGCAAAGCAACAAACATAACAACTACGTACTAGTGGAGGATGGAGTAACCTACAGGGATTTATTTAAACTAAATGCTAATAAAATCAAACTAATTAATTAGTCAGAAACCCATTAAATTGATTTGTTAATTTGTAAGAATAAACATTTAACTATAAAACAATTAAAAAAAATGATAAATTTAAAACCCACCATTTTCCACATCATCTATTGGAGAAAGGAGAGGAGAAGAGTGGCTTACCTGTCGGAGAACACGATGCCGGCGACGCACAAGGACAATGGCCAAAACCCGCTCCAGGCGACAGCAAACGACGGCGACAGGCGGCAATGGGGGACAAAAAAACCAGGTGGAGGAAGACGTACGTGGGAGTGAGCAGCGCAGCTGAGCGGGGAAGAAAGAAGAGTTGGGAGGGTTTTATAATAACCAAAACGACGTCGTTTTGGGTTAGACCAAAACGATGTCGTTTTGGGTATCAATAATGGGGTTAGAATCTGATGATTTTATAGACACATTTACCAACCGAAATGTGAGTCGGTAAAACTTGTCCCCTTATTTCAGCGACGGCATTTTTTACCGTCGCAAAAGTTATATTCCATAACCAACATTGCCAACGTCTATACTTGGTTGATCGATAATTTCAACGGGTTTTAACACCGTCGATAATTTTCCGTCAGTAAATTAACAGTTTTCTTGTAGTGAAGGATGACCTTATCTCTTGATATATAGATTTCAAAAATCAAGAGATCACTAGACCAACTTTGCAATACAAATTGAGTTAGGATTATCATGTGATATAATTGAGATTTTAGTATCAAAATAAAAAAAGGCACTTAATTTAGGGATTTTATATTTTAATTTTAATTGTTAATTAATTTTTTTTGTTTAATTGTTAATATTAATATAGTTATTTTTTATAATAATTAAATATAAAATTCTCTCTAATCTGACCATTATTATTCTTAAATTTAAAAGGTGAAATTCACACAATCACCTTCTTTTATATATGTATATTATATATATATATATATATAAAGTTATTTATGTATTTGGTGAATGACTTATTGATTAGCTTATTCAACACAGATAAGTTGATTTCTAAAAGCTTCATAAGAAGAGCTTTTTTAATGATCAGCGAAAAATTAAATGATAAAAAACCAATTATACCCATCTTTCATAATTTTGGAATTATGCTATAGTGATATTATGGACAATTAAATCTAAAAATCATGCATAACTAAAAATGATGCATGTATTCTATAGTGATATACTTTTTTACAATGAAGTAAGTTTTTTAGTTACAAAACTTGGGATTTTTTTTATAATGAAATAAGTTTTTTGTTACAAAATAAAAAATGTTATGGTGACAAAATCTTTAAGAATGTTCTATGCTTTTTATTAGAGTTAAAAACTTAAATTTTGTAAAATTAAATATCTAATCATGACCTTATAAATTCTTTTTTGACGTCATGTCCTCATAAGTCATTTTACACTTAAACAGTTAATACTAAACAGTTAATTTTACTAAAATTGTTAATAAACAGTTAATGTTATCTGCTAATCAAATCAGCTAATATAATCAGTTGTTAGTTAACCGCTGATAGAATCAGCTAATAGGTAATACAATCATAATAAAATTACACAAGTTGGTACTACCTTTTCTCGTATGAATTTAGAAAACTTCTTGGAAAGCAACATTGGATATATTATGTATGTATGTATCATACAACATTACCAAATTACTTACTAATCACAAACATATATCTGGGCAACTTGATTTATTGAAAGAAGTAAAGATTACCAAACCAGATGCTGACATCCCACATGCAAAAGGACTGATTGTCATTGAGTTATTGACTTTTAGACTTTGAAATTTGCAGGCCAAGTTGCATGTGGTTGGAAATTTCGATGAGATTGCTGGAAAAATTGGACAGGTGGGAACCTATACTAAAATTCCAGGCCCTGTTGTAATAAATTCATCGCTCACAAGTCACGGTCAAGTTATAGCCTTTACTTTAGGAAGCTATTTGGAAGGCAACTTTGAGTTCAATCAGTCATATTGCTAATGGCAAATATATAACTAATCTGTTGTTATTTTGTCTTGAAATTGTGGTGGCTTTGAATGGCGACCTGATTCGATAAGCTCGCGATGCGACTCGAATTGGATAAAAACGAAAATCTGTGTTGGAAGCGAAGGGTGCAGGGGGGCGAAGGCCCCACAATATGGACTTGTTTCGATAAGAAAATAAAAACCTGGTTGTAAAAGGAATCCATCTGTATCGTTTTTCTTCATAGTGAAAATACTCTCTCTACTCTTGCTCGAGGACGTAGGCATCATTGGCCGAACCTTATTAAATCTTTGTGTCGTTTTCTTTATCTTCGGTGCTTTTATGATTGTGCGCGTAATATTGGTTAAGATTTGTCTTACATAATCAACTTACTTAACTAAAGGGTGAAATATATAATAATCTGTTGTTATAAAATTATACAAGTTGGTACTACCTTTTCTCGGATGAATTTAGGAAACTTCTTGGAAAGCAACACTGGATATATTATGTATGTATGTATGTATCAACGTTACCCAATTACTTACTAATCACAAACATATAACTCGACAACTTGATTTATTGAAAGAAGTAAAGATTACCGAACCAGATGCTGACATCCCACATGCAAAAGGACTGATTGTCGTTTTGTCTTTTAGACTTAGAAATTTGCACGTCATGTTGCATGTGGTTGGAAATTTCGATGAGATTGCTGGAAAATTGGGGAGGTGGGAACCTAGACTGAAATTCCAGGCCCCATTGCAATAAAAAATGAGTCTTATATTAATTTCATTGCTACAATCCCAAGCCACGGTCAAGTTATGAAAGTTGGTGCCACGTTTTTCAAGGGAGGAAATTTCCTGCATATGAGAGGAAGGATACTTGCAATCATACAATTTATCGAACCCATCAACTTGCTGTCTTTGTTATTTTTAGATCAAAAATTTCTTTCCAACTAGCAAGAATTATATCAATCATACAACAATACCACCTTACTAAACACAATATATCGAACCATCAACTTGCTTTCTTTGTTGTTGTTTCAGATCAAAATTTTCTTCCCAACTAGCAAAGAATCGAAGAATTCAAGAGTATGTGTTAACGTTTTCTGTTTTATTCACCCACTTTACAGAGATACAAATACAGGTATTATATAGCCTATTTATGCTAACGATTAGAGAGACTAAATAGGAAGGGATAATTACAGAATATATGGTACTGATCTTCTAAATATTTTAAACTGATGTATATCCCTGATTTATAGGAACTTCTATTATAAGAATTCTCAACACTTCCCCTCAAGTTAGTGACTGTATGTCATGCATTCCCAGCTTGTCAAGAAACTTTAAGAACACATCTGGTGCAACAGCCTTAGTTAGAATATCCACAACTTGATTGTCAGTTTTGATTTCCGGAGCTTCAAGGTACCATCATCCAACTTCTCCTTTATAAAGAATCTGTCAACATCTACATGTTTCATTCTATCATGTTTCACCGGATTATGAACGGTGTCCCTAGCAGCCTTATTGTCACAATGTAATACTATAGCAGCGTCAGAACTCAATCCCAAGTCTTGCAAGATCAGTTTTATCCACAAACCTTCACATAGACCTAGCACCATGCCCCTCAGTTCAGATTCAGCACTGGACCTGGTTACTTCATCCTGCTTCTTGCTTCTCCAAGTCACAAGGTTTCCACCAATAAATGTAAAATAGCCTGAGGTGGATCTTCTATTATCTAGTGATCCTGCCCAATCAGTATCAGTATATACTTCCACTGCACTGTAACTGCTGGCTTTCCTGAACAGAATTCCCTTTGCAAGAGCTCATTTTAAGTAACGTAAGATCCTCATAACTGCATTCATGTGTTTCTCCCCAGGGTTATGCATGAACTGGCTGATTACACTCAGAGGGTAGGCTAAATCCGGTCTAGTATGAGCTAGGTACATTAGCCTTCCAACTAACCTTTGGTATCTACCTTTATCTACAGGAATTTGATCGGCTTCGATGCTCAGTTTCTCACTAGGTTCAAGAGGTGTACTTTTAGGTTTACATGTTGTCATTCCTATTTCTTGTAATAGGTCCAACGTATACTTCCGTTGAGACAAGAAAAACCCACTTCTTGACCTGGATACCTCAATTCCCATAAAATACTTGAGATTTCCGAGATCTTTCATCTCAAACTTTCCTGATAAGTAGTCTTGCAATGCCCTGATTCCATCTGGATCATTTCCAGTTACAATCATGTCATCAACATACATGATTAGAATTGTGATCTTCTCACCATTCCTCTGGAAGAACATTGTATGTTTACATAATCCATTACCATGTTCTCTACATAATAATCTTCAATGTTAATCACAAATTGGTATTCTTTTATGTAGGTAGTGCAGCTTGGGAAGTTTGATTACAGACTCTTAAATAAGTTGAATTCTCATTTACAAAAGCTGAGATGTAGAGTAAATGATCATGCTTTGAGGTTCACTGATCCCGTTCTTGAAATTGGTGAAAAGTTGGTTGAGAGAATGAGAACAAAAGGCGAGCACTTCATTCATTGCCCTTCACTTGAGGTAAGATTATCTCAACTCTCATTTAGTAGTTTTGGTCTATTCTGTTAACTGGATAGTCCTTACATGATGGAACTTATAAGTTGAACTTCAAAAATACATTATTGCATTTAAGTGAGTTTGGTAATTTAATGATGTGATAGATGTTTCAGAAATGTGAGTGATTATCTTCATTGTGGGAGAAGCTAATTTTAACTTTGACGCATAGGTTTGAACCTGGTATGCTTGCATTCTCTGGATACAACTACGATGGAGGAGACAAAGAAAGGGCAGAACTTGGCGCAAACGGAGCAGCAAATCTATTGGGCAGAGACAAGGACATATATCATAGATTAGATTAGATAGATACAAGGGGTTGATCTGGGCTCAGGAAGAAGAGTTAAATTAACATCCACAAGTATAACACCACTGCAGCAGTATTCTATGTGTTAGCTAATCAAGTGACTCAAGTATTTTTGTGACCAAGTTTTGGTGGCTAGCACATACACTCTAGTGACCAACAATTAAGTTTTTGTTGCAAAATTATAGTAAATATAATACAATTTGTGACAATATTAAAACTATAGTAACAAATTATTTGGTTGCTAAAATTAAATTTTTAGCAACAGTATCATGTCGTCACAACATGGTTATTAAAAGAAATTTGATACACCATTTGTTGCAATAAGATAAAAATAACTGCAACCAATGACTTGGTTGCTATAAGATTATTTTTTACCAACAAAAATAATTTGATCGCAGTATAAATAACTATAGTAACCATTGACTTGGTTGCTATAAGATTATTTTTTACTAACAAAAATAATTTAGTCGCAGTATGAATAGCTATAGTAACCATTGACTTGGTTGCTATAGGATTATTTTTTAGCAACAAAAGTAATTTGGTCGCAGTATGCATAACTATAGCAACCATTCTAACATTACAGCGATTATGAAATTTTACATTAGTAAGTATAAATTTGGTCGCTAATAATTCTACCTTTAGTGACCAATTTTAAATGGTTGTTAATAATGCATTTTTAATGACCAATATAATAACTCGTCACTGAGCACTTTTAGTAACAACCCTATAGTGACCACCTATGACCAACCCAATTTTGGTCGCTATAACTTTTAACGACCATTTTTTTACTTTTAGCAACCATTAATAATAGTTGCTGAAACTAATTTTTCTTGTAGAAGGCCAAAAGCAAAAAGGGAGTATGAGCAGTGCTAGTAGCCACCTAGGATTGTGATGAGTTGAGTAACTGGAGACGGCCATCACAAATGGATCGTAATCGCGTAAAAAGGCTTATGACATCCTAGGCAAGTCGCAAATGTGGTATAATGAATAACATCTCAATCTCACGTTCATTTTCGAAGTTGAGTGACTTGGTAGGTTGGTAAATGATCTCCTATGCATTGATTTAATAAGGTTGGAACCCAATTGTGTGATGTAATTGATCAAGCCTTGACTTTTAAGTTGCAAATAATTTTTAGAATCAATTGTTTATTTTATGGAAAACTAGGAATTGTTGGTTATGTTGACTTTGTTGTATTCCTTAGTGTGTTGCATCTTGGATGGATGGGGGATTGTGAAAATCAATTGGGGTGTTTTTAGTTTATAGACGGAAGTTCTGCTTGAGGACAAGCTTGTGATAATTGTGGGGGTGTTTGATGATGTGAATATTTGCTAATTATATTAATGATTTTGTTGATGTTTTGGGTAAATATTCATATGGGAAGGGTGGAATTTATTTAGTCTTATGTATTTTGGGCAGGAGATGACAATCGAGCCAAATTGGAGACATTTTGGTTGTTGTTGCTTGAAGTTTAGAGCCGTGACTACTTATCTGCAATTTTTGGACTGACTCCAGATTCTGGGCAATAAGCCGTGCCCACGGCTTAAGGTCGCGCATGAATGAACGTCCGATGCAGAGTTAAAGGCGCGATTGACCTTTTGATTTGAATAATTTTCAAATCTGGAAGGGAAGATTTTTTGGGATTAGTGAGGGAAGTTAGGGATACTAATCTTCAGCCTATTTTTCTCTCTCTTAAAAAGACCTATAAAAAGAGGATCAGGAGGAGATTGGAGGTCGATTTTCAGAAAACAAAAGACTCTTTTATTTTTATTTTGCAAGTTTTTCATAGCCATGAGCGGCTAAACCTACTTTAGTCTAGCAAGGGTTAATCGAGTTCAAATTCATTTGAGTTGTGAGATCTAAACTTTATTTTTGTCCTTGAAATTCTGCAGTATTTATTCATTCTCTATTTTATTCATATTATTATCCTGTTGGTTGTTGCAATAAGAGCTCGTTGTGTAATTGACAGGGTTGTAATTATCTAATCAAGATTTCTAGATTCGTAATTGTCTAGTTAATCTTGATGGCAGTAGCAAGTAATATAATTTTCAAGTTATATTATGAGAATGAATAATCTGATGTAAACAATCACGCTTGTTGATCTTGTTAATTAGGGTTGGGTCTTTCTAGTTCTTAAAGCTATTAGCGAATTAAATTCTAGGCGTGTGTCGGGATTGTTCATCGATAAGGGGTTAGTTATAGGCGCATGTCCGGCTAATCTAAAATTAAGGAAGGATCATATTATTAGAAGCTTTTCAATAATCATAACCAATCTATTGTGGGATTTGGATTTATTCTTTGCTTCAATGATCAACCTTAGAACTTGAATGAGATTACCTTGTTAGATGCTGTTAATCTGATTTCTTTTCAATTTAAATTTATTTGCTTGCCATTTATTAAATTTAGTATTTTTACTCGTCAGTTACAAAAGCCCCTTTTTTATTTACTAGTTCTTGATTCCCAGGTTGTCAATAGAATTGATTAATCTCCAATCTTTGTGGATACAACTCTACTCGCTCTAGCTACAATTTATTTGATTTTTCAGGAGTAGATTTTATTTTTGGTGGATTCGACAACCATCAGCTACAAACAGGCGGAATGCTTCCCGGAGGAGTCACTACTCCCACCCACACTGACCTCTTTTCAAATCGGGGATTTTCCAAATCTAAAATATCTCGAGTATAAGGAGTATCAACATGTCACTTCTCTTCAAAGTTTGTTTCTTTGTAGTTGTCCAGAGCTCCGATTGTTGCCAGAAGAGTGGCTCCCCTCCTCCCTCACCTCTCTTTCCATATGGGGTTTACAAAACTTAGAATCTGTTGTCAATAGCAAGATTCAACAACTCTCTAATCTCAAAGAGTTATTAATCAACAATTTTCCTAAGCTAAAATCTGTGCCGGAAGAGGGGCTACCTTCCACTACTACCTCTCTTACAATCTAGGATTTTGCTGATTTGGAATCTCTTAACTCCAAAGGACTTCAAAATCTCACTTCTTTTAAAGAAATGTGGATCCGTAATTGCCCTAAGCTCCATTCCTTGCCAGAAGAGGGCCTGCCCTCGTCTCTTTTGTCTCTGAGTAGCGAGCATTGTCCTTTACTAGAGAAAAGGTGCTAGTGGGAGAAAGGTGAAGATTGGCCCAAAATTCCTCATATCTCCCATATATATATTTGAATTTGAGTTATTGTATGGTTGAATTAATTTGATTGTGTTGGTGAAGAAGATGTAAACTTGTATTACTCTTCCCTTAATGTGTGGCTTATCCTAAGTCATGGTATTGGTAAAATTACAAGACAATTAAAGTAAATGTTGGAATATAAAACATTTACTTTGATTTGTTATGATTAATATTTCATAAATAATTGATTGATTTGTGAAAAACCAAAGGGGGTTAATTATTTCGCAAACTTTCTTCAAACTTATTTGGCACCAACAAAATAAAAACAATCAAAACCGAAATAATACAAACTCCAAAATTTTGGTAACGCAGTTCGGCACACCTTGCCTACATCTGCGGGGCCCTCTGTTAAGTTATCAATTTGTGCTTATTTTGTATTTAATTCTCTTTAATGTTTTGAAATTATTATTCAAAATTAATAAAATTATCTCATAATTGTTCTTAGATGATTTTCAATAGCTTAGAGATGAAATTGAATCAAAAAGATGCAAAAGAAATGAAGAAATCCAAAATTCCAAGTCTCGAAGCAATTCAATCACTAAGCGTGGGCATGTCTAAGGATGAAATCAATCTGCAGATCTATTTTCAAGATTCAAAATTGAGATTTTCACAATCTTTAAAGATCAGATTGCCATCTTATCAAGGGGATCGACCACCTGAGATTGGGGGATACGTTATCTGCTGAATATCACGAAAAAGGAGAGAGAGGGATGATCGAAAAAGCATAAAAGGGTAGAGAAGTTACTGTTCACGTAGCTCTTCTTTTAGGATAGTTTTTCATTTTCTCTTCAGATTTTTCTGCAGTATTTTTTATTAGGATAGTTTACGTTTTCTGCAGTTTTTTTCTTCTGTTTTTTGTAGAACACACTTAGGACTAGTTTTTTAAATTTTCTGCACTTTTTCTCCTCAGTCTTTTTGCGTTTTCTGCATCTTTTCTTCTATATTTTTGTATTATTCGAGAAAGACCAAGGATGGAGACTTGTTATGATTTTATTTCTTTAATTTCTATTTCGTTATGACTAGCTAAACTTCTTTTCTTGGTTGAGGGGACCCATATTATCCGTTATTATGTGTGAGATGTTTTAATAAAGTTTGTTTCATTGATGAATATTAAATATCTTCTAATTTACTTTTTCTAATTGAATTGATTGATTTCTATGTGCGCAACTAGGGATTGATTCGTTCAATAGCTAGATGAATAAAATATGACGTTCAATTTCATTAATCACAAGTAACAATTAGGATTACCTTCTTTACGTTAGAGTCGAAAATTTTAAGAAAATATTCATCTTGATTAATTACATGTCGTACATGTATTATCTTGTTTATTGGTTTCTTGATTCTTAAAGCTATTATTCAATTGAACCTACGATCGTATCTTGGTTGATGTTTAATAAGAATGCTAGAATACATGTTTCTAGTCTAATGAATGTTTATTAATGACTGAAATTTTACATCGAGCATCCATTTTAGCGTGATAAAATTGGTAACCCGAAACCAAGGCTTTTCTATTAATTTTTCAGATCCAATTACTTTTATTGATTTCAATTTTTTGTCATCTTTTTCTTTGAATTGTCATGAATTGAAAGCCCCCCTTCGTTACTTTGTTTTAGTTTTAAACTCGCTAACTTTTACCGTTAAAAATTTCTCGTGGGAACGATATCCATTTACCACTATTACATTAAATTGTATTAACGGAAGTGATTTCTTTTGAATTTGGTTACAAGCGGCAGCAATACCAAAATTTGGCGCCGTTGTCAGGTAATTTCTTAACCATTTTTCTAGTGATGTTTTTGTTTTTGTTTTTGCTTTCGTTGCTCTTGGTTACCTTGTCTTCTGTTTGTTTTAGTTTCACAGCTTTTTTGATTTTTTGATCTTTTAGCCGCATGGCTCACTATCAATATGCTTTTAATTCTGATTATTCATATTATCCTTATTATGATAATGAGTTTCCATTTGTTGCGAATTCCAAATTTGACCATCAAGTGGTAGATTTCACACCCTTAGCTGTGTAAGTACCGCGGGATGACCAACAAGATAAGGTATGTGAAGTTTGCTTATTTTTGGGTTATTCTTTTTGTACGTGTTCCTTTTTGCAGGATACAACGTACAGATTCACTTATCCACATAGCTACTATGAAGAGCATTCCTATTTTT
The DNA here is from genome assembly GCA_025504915.1 of Erythroxylum reticulatum. Taxonomy (NCBI): domain Eukaryota; kingdom Viridiplantae; phylum Streptophyta; class Magnoliopsida; order Malpighiales; family Erythroxylaceae; genus Erythroxylum; species Erythroxylum reticulatum. The sequence goes on along the minus strand of JANSVA010448303.1, from coordinate 4,118 downwards.
AGCCAGAGCCAGAGCCTCCACCATTGCCACCACAAGTTGATGAAATGTCTTTGGAGGAGATCGTAATGAGTTTGGCAACGAGCACTCTTCAATTCCAACAGTATAGACAACTGTATATGCCTCGACAACATCAAAATACAATATCCAATTCCAAAGGTAAGACTTCTTTGAAAGATGTAATTCAATCTTTGGCCACTAACACTTTGACGTTTCAATGGAGTACTGAAGCAAGTGTCTAAAATATTGAAAGTCAACAAAGGAACATTGGGAATCAACAAAGGAATATTGAAAATCAAATAAGCCAAATGGCAACCGCTATAAATCGATTGGCACAAAGTTTTGAAAATTTTCCTGCACAACTGGAAATCAATCCCAAACAAAGCTTGAAGGCTATCACATTGCGAAGTGTTAAGGAATTGCAAGAATCACATCCAAAAATGTCCAGAAGAGAGGTAGAAGAAGAAGCAATGAAAGAGACATCTAAAAAACCATAAATGACATAAAACAAGTTGCAAAACATGGTGATCCCGCCTCCTTTTCCAAGTCAATTTGCCAAGGAAAAAAAGGAAGAGCAAGCAGAGTTAGAAGACGAAGAGGTTATAGTTAGAGAAAAGATGGAGGATATGCAATCTCCTAAGGTAAGTGATGCAGGTCATGTTATCGCTAACCAAATTTCGTTTCCTTTTCCTAGTTGTTTACAGGTAAAAAAAGAAGAAGAACAACAAGAAGAAGAAAAGCTGCTAATCACATATGAGTTGAACGAGCTGTGGGCGAGCGAGCTGAAGACCGAAGGTGGCGAGTTGGATGTTGAGTCTCCATAACCATTGGCATTACTTTTACAAAAACCATTCTGGTGTAAGAAGGGCGATGCCCAAAAGGACGAGTGGACATTAGAGTATGATGGTAAAGCGATGAAGTTCCACTCATCACAAGTCATTGAGCATCGTGCTAAGAAGGAGCCTATTTCGAGGGAAGGTGGTTCAGGCTCCTCTCGGAGTTTGAGCATGCTTCCTGTTAGACTCAAGCATCCATTTGATAATGGATGATGTACATATGCCAAGGGTCAAGCTTATGACCTTCGATAAGCGCTTAATTAGAGGCACCCTATTTGTATCCTTTCTTTTATGTGTTTTTTTAGAAAATTTCTTTTATTTTCATTTTTAGGTTTAATTCATTTTAGTTAGGAATTTAATTTAATATTTTCGATTCTGCAATTTTAATTTTCATCCTCTCATTTTAAAACTAAAAAAAATGAAAACAACGAAAATTCTGGTTGTTCTCACCACTGCCTCCTCCCTTTTCCCTCTTCTATTTTCATTGAATTTTCTCCTTCATGTTTTAATTTCTAGCTACCGCACATCACACCCATATTCATTCCCACTTGCTTACCACTAACTCACACCACTCTTAGCTTTCCTTGCCAACTCACCCAACAACCCTCACTTGTGATTTTGGTGTTTGCATTATTGTCTTCTTCTTTTGCAGGTTGTCTTCCACGAAATTAGCACAATGCCCAGGAAGAAAAGTGAATCTCGTAGGCTTGCCACGTCCATACTTTTTTTTGCTGATGTTTCTCCACCACAATCACCTTCACAAACCACTGAACCACCTTTTGCCATAGCCCCAGCGCCAACTCTTATTTCTCCATCACATCCGCCAATACCTTGATTTCGGCATTTCCATAATAAAGAAGCTTTCTTTAACTTTTTCTTTTATTTTTATGCTTCTTTAACATTGAGGACAATGTTGGTTTAGGTGTGGGGGAAAAACATTGGAGTATTGGTGTGTGAATATTTTCGGTTTTTGTGTGAGTTTTATTGATTTTTGCATGTGGTTATGCATGTTAAGCCATAAAGCTTTGTCATACTAGTTTGGATGAGATTGAGTATATGCACAAAATTAAATTTGGCTAAGTGAGAAGTGAAACATGTTGATTGATTGTAATAACTGATCTTATAGACTTATTCAAAATTTTGATATTTGAGTGATGAGGAATGTGTGGAATTGAAGTGAATTCTTATGTTGAAACTGTGAGCGAAACTTGAGCCTAAATGACATCATCTTTATGCCATGCTATTTCTTTGAATTGTGTGATGCTCCTCTATTCATGTTGCCTTCAAAACTTGCACGGAACCGGTTTGAATTTATTTGATTACATGGGATATAGATATGATTAAGGCCTTCCTTGTTTTTAAATCCTTTAACTTAAAAATGACCCACCTAATTATTTTCCCTTTGCAAATATTTTTGAGCCTTTATCCTTGTTTTTCAATCAATTAGCTTATTTTTAAAACCCAAAAACTCCATTAGCCTTACCCTATCACAAGTTGAATGAAGCATTGAGTAATTTGGGACTTTTGTTTTTATATTTTATTCTGAGATACTTTTATAGGTGCTTCTACTCATATGTTTATCAAATTTTGCTGCTAGCAATTTTGTTTGTTTTTATTTTTTTGTGTTTAGCGTTATTCAAAAAGATGAAAGAAAAAAGAAAAAAAGAAAAGAAAAGAAAAAAGAGAAAAAGAGAAAAAAAAGAAGAAGAAGAATAAAGCATAGTAGCATGAGTTGGTATGAGTAGTTGTAACCCTTTGTGTCATGCGTTTATCTCAGAATTTTAAGTTAAGTATCCTTTTTTCTTAATACTTTGTGAATGCTTATGATTAACCTTTTACCATTTTTACCTTACCCTTGAACCTAGCCACATTACAACCCATAATAAAGTCCTTATGATCTATAACTCCTGTGATCTGAATGAATGACAACTGGTGAAATTGCAAGCCTATGGCAGTGCAATATGTTAGAGAGAGATTTGAGAGAAACACTTTACCCTTAAACACTTTAGTGTAAGAGCGAAATCTATGAGAAGAATTCAGTTTGGTTTCATATTTGCCTTTGAACAAATATGTCTTATTTTGACTTCGTTTATTTGCATTAGTGAAAAGTGATTATAATACGTGTTGCAACTTAAGTCTTATTGGCCTAAGTTAATGGATTGTGTGTACTTGATCTTACGAAGGATGAATTGACTGAGTGTAGTGGTTGACATGTTTGCTCGAGGGCGAGCAAAGGTTTGGTGTGGGGGAATTTGTTAAGTTATCAATTTGTGGTTATTTTGTATTTAATTCTCTTTATTATGTTGAAATTATTATCCAAAATTAATGGAATTATCTCATAATTGTTCTCAGACGATTTTCAACACCTTGGAGATGAAATTGAATCAAAAAGATGCGAAAGAAATGAAGAAATCCGAAATTTCAATTCTGGCAGCAATTCAGTCGCTAAGTGTGAGCACGTCTAAGGATGAAATCAATCTGCAGATCTATTTTCAAGATTCAAAATCGAGATTTTCACAATCTTTAAAAAGCAGATGCCATCTTATCAATGGGATCGATCACCTGAGATTGGGGGATACGTTATCTACTGAATATCACGAAAAAGGAGAGAGAGGAAGGATCGAAAAAGCATAAAAGGGGAGAGAAGTTACTGTTCACGTAGCTCTTGTTTTAGGATAGTTTTTCATTTTCTCTGCATATTTTTCTGCAGTATTTTTCATTAGGATAGTTTACGTTTTCTGCAGTCTTTTTCTTCTGTTTTTTGTAGAACATACTTAGGACTAGTTTTTTTACATTTTCTGAAGTTTTTCTCTTCAGTCTTTTTGCGTTTTCTGCATCTTTTCTTCCATATTTTTGTATTCTTCAAGAAAGACTAAGGATGGAGACTTGTTATGATTTTATTTCTTTAATTTTTATTTTTTTATGAATAGCTAAACTTCTTTTCTTGGTTGAGGGGATCCATGTTATCCATTATTATGTGTGAGATGTTTTAAGAAAGTTTATTTCATTAATGAATATTGAATTTCTTCTGATTTAATTTTTCTAATTGAATTGATTGATTTCTACGTGCACAACTAGGGATTGATTCTTTCAATAGCTACATGAATGAAATATGATGTTCAGTTTCATTAATCGCAAGTAGCAATTAGTATTATCTTCTTTACGTTAGAGTCGAAAATTGTAAGAAGATATTCATCTTGATTAATTGCATGTCGTACATGTATTATCTTATTCATTGGTTTCTTGGTTCTTAAAGCTATTATTCAATTGAACCTCCGATCGTAT
>JANSVA010448267.1:0-16993 GCA_025504915.1 Erythroxylum reticulatum | reverse complement strand
TACACAATTTCAACTTCACTTTCACTCAAATTCTTCCCATTTCATAGTCTCTCATCTACCAAAACACCAAAGCAAAATATGAATCTATCCACACTTATCATTTACTACATCAAATCTTCTAAGAAAAATTTCAGGGTCCAACACATCAAACACCCCTTGAAATATAAAATTAAGATCAAATTCTTGCTCTAAACCTATCAAACAATTAAATCACATAAAAACACTAACATTAACCCAATTCTAGGTCCTAAACACATAATTATCATCTATAACAACACTTAAAAACACACTTAAACACCTAGAGAACATATTATAATTACACCTATCAACGTCCCTGCACATAAACACATAATCATGCAATAATGCAATAATGGTATAATGGCATCAAATCTCATTCAATTAAATTAACATCAAACATTAACCACTTAAAAAGTGCCAACATACTAACTTGTTCCATTCGTATTTAATTTCTTTGATTTGAATAGACATATCAATCAAAATATTGACACTCTATTTGTGCACCTGTGACACTTGTAAACATACACTTATTATTATTGATCAATTAAAAAAGTAAACTATCATTAAGTAACACTTCATGAAAATTTTTGCTATTTTTAAAAGATCGGTAGGTTTAATTTATTACGAGCACCATTTTTTATATTTTCTTTAATGATTATCTAATCTTTTGAAGCGAAGGCAAAAATCATGTCATAAATGTCTCCCAATTACTTAACTAGGTTACATTTTTTAATTTAGCTTGGTTAGAGTGTCATTATAATCTTTTGATGTGAGGAAAAACATTTTGTCGTGAATGCCCCTGGTTACTCAACAATATCCTAACTCTCAACTAATTATCAACTCTATTTTAACCCAATTTCTTAAAAAGGGCTCGTGGAATAAGAATTTAACGTACTTTTTTTGTTTTATTTATTGGCCTATCATATGTTTTCTTATTCAATTATTCTCAGAAAAAGGTTACTAATGATGGCTACCAATTTAGTTGACTATAATTATAAATGTATACAAAAAAGGTTACAAAATGAAAGAATGGGTGTCATATCCTAATTAACATGCATATTCATTCCAAAGATACTTAAAACACAAAATTCACAAGTTAATATGCATTTACAATTTAATTGACCATGTTTGAAAGTAAGCCAATTCCATTCAATTTAGGCCATTGACATATTCACATAATGTACACATCATGCAACAAAATGTTCACATTATGCCAACCTAATCAAACACTTTCACACACAAAAATAAAATGCCAATGCATAAACATCCCCAAACTTGAACAAAACATTTTTCTCAATGTGGAAAACAAAACAATACAAATAAAGAAAAATAAAAATAAAGAAAAAGAGCAAGAAAAATTATGGTAATTTGGGTAGTGATAGTGTTAAAGAGGGAACTTGAAGACATTTCATACTTTGAGAATCCATCAATTCAACTCTCTATAAAATAATCATAAAGCATAAAAAATAAATTGAAAATAAAGATGAAACATATCGTAATTCTTGGGTTAACTCCCAAGTGGTGCCTGTTTAACATCATTAGCTCGATATACCCTTCTTATTTACCATCAACCTGGGTTTATAATTAGTGGCTTGCTACCATCCTTTTGTCCATATAACAATTAGTAGCTTGTAAATAAGCCACCTATTGCAATATAAAAATAAGGACATAATTTATCAAAATAAGAAGTCCAAGTGAGTCCATTAATTCCCTTTTTGATAACAAACTGTAAAAATAAAGACAGAATAATTCCTAAGTTTCCAACTCGTTCAACTTTATTTTTATTAGCAACTCAGTTATTCAATTGTTTTGTTTTATTATTTATTTCAATTTCAGTAATTTATTTTAATCCAATCAATCTTTTAATAACTTAAACAAAGTTTTATGCAATTTGTAGGTGCCCAATTAGTCCTTGTAGGAACAATACCTTTGGTACCACAAGTTACAATCCATATACTTACAGTATTGAAATTTTTCATTATAAAACTTATTAACATGTTTTTGGTGCTATTGTTGGGTTTAACATATTATACAATTTGAATTCTTTTGATTTAAGGATTATAATAATTTTCTTGTGTGATTATAGGTGCTTGAACACATGACTAAATAAAGGAGGAAAGCAGCTTCAAGCTGAGCAAATTGCAGACCTTTTCTTTCAACCCAGTGAAGGCATTATACCATGAATAGGAGTTACTATAACATATATAATCTTGGGTGGCACCTTGCGTTCTCATATAATCTCTTGCATTGTTAATCCATAAATGATTTGGGTGGCAGTACCATCAGATCATTTATGGATTAACAATATAGGATATTATATGAGAACATAAGGTCCACCAAGTTTCTAACAAAATAGGCTTGGATCCTTGGAGTCAAATTTGGACAAGTTAATAGACATACTAAGCTCCAACGATAGCCTAAATGAAATTCAGAGGAGGATTGAAGCCAAATTTGATCAAATAATGAATAACCTCTCCTTTTCCATTCATAACTTAAAGGTTTAAGTTCGACAACCTTCCAATACATTGTTAACAAAGAACATGGAGAGTCTTCCAAGTAACACAAAAGCACAACTATCATCCATCTTATGTTGTCACTTTTGTGGGAATAACCATTACAATTATCAATGTCAAGCACCGGATTATATATGGCAGCATCCATATTATTTGCAAAATTGGCTTTAAAATACACCATATGAGAACACTGATAATTCAAAGTGGAGAACTCTTACGCTAATTCATTAAACATTTATGCTTTATCTAAATATTTAATGAAAGACCTTATTGACGGTGAAGCTAGTCACTATGTATTCAAAGAAAGTTTTTCTTTATCCAAAAACACTGAGCCAAATACAACATGTTATTGGTGCCCATTAATACCTTAGAGTGACGACGAGATAAAGCTCAAATTCATGAATGAAGTTATTGTTCAAGAAGAGAAAGAAGAACAAAGGATAAAGATTAAAGAAGCGAAGAAAGCCTCTATTCAAGAAGAGGAAAAAGAAGAGTGGATAAGGGTGATTGTGGAAGAAGAAGAGCAATTCACCTTCTTACAGGACAAACTATTGGATTCAACTGATGATTCAAGAAGTTTCATCATTCCCTATTTTATTGACATTTTGTTATGGAAAAGGGCATCAATTGAGGCAATTGGACTTCTTAATTTGTTAATTTATGTCCTTTTTATTATCCTTCAACATGTATCTTATTTACAAGCTATTAGACTATCATGGGTAAAACAAGTGAAAGCAAGCCACTAATCATAGACCCAGGTTGATGGTAGATGTGAAGGGTATGTTAAGCTAACGACATTAAATAAGTGTTACTTAGGAAGCAATCTTAGAATTATGATATACTTTATTTTTATTTTCATTTTATTTTATTAGTTCTTTGTTAATTTTATTTTTTTTAGTATGTTGAATTGATGGATCCTTATGGCTTGAAGTGTCTTCAATTTCCATCCCCAACACCATCGCCACCAAATCATCATAAGTTTTCTTGCTCTTACTTTTCTTTATTATTATTGCTATTATTTTGTTTTCCACATCGAGGACAATATGTTGCTCAAGTGTGAAGATTTTTATGCATTGGCATATCATTTATGTGTGAAATTGGCATTTGCATTGTCTTAGTTTTGATTATGTTGGCCTAATGTGAATATTTGGTTTCATGATGTGTGAATTGTGTCAATGACATGAATCTAATGGAATTGGCTTACTTCAAACATGGTCATTTAAATTTTAAAGGCATATTAACTTGTGAATTTTGTGTTTTAAATGTCTTTAGTATGAATATGCATGTTAATAAGGACATGACACCTATTCTTTGACTTTATGACATTTGTTAGGATTACACTCATTTAAGTTGGTAGGCATCATTAGTACCCTTTTTATGAGAATAATTGACTAAGAAGAAATGAGATAGGCTAGGAAATTAAAAAGAAAGTGCTGAATAAAATTCCTATTCCACTAGCCCTTTTTAAGAAAATTAAGTTAAGAACAGAGCTTGTAGCTAGTTGAGAATTATGATATAGCTAAGTAACAGGGGGCATTCATGAAAAAATGTTTGTCTTCACGTTAAAAGGCTAGAATGACACTCCAACTAAGCTAAAATAAAAAAGGTTTAACCTAGTTAAGTAACCAGGGGACATTCATGACAAGGTGTTTGCCTTCACTTCAAAATACTAGGTTATTATTAAAAAAAATATAAAAATGATGCTTGCAATAAATTAAACCTACTGATCTTTTAAAAATAGCAAGAATTTTCATGAAAAGATACTTAGTAATAGTTTTCATTTTTAATTAATCAATAATAATAAATGCATGCTTAAAAGTGCCATAGGTGTATGGATAGGATGTCAATATTTTGATTGATATGTATATTCAAATCAATGCACTTAAACATGAAAGGAATAAGTTAGTCTGTTGGCACTTTTTAAGTGGTTAATGTTTGAGGTTAAGATAATTCCTTGAGATTTGATGTCATAGTACCATTATTTCATATTATATGATTTTTTTCTTTGTTTTTTTTTGTGATTTTTAGCGTCGATTATAGTATATATTCTAGGTGTTTGAGCGTGTTTTAAATTGTTTTCCTAGATCATAATCATGTGAGAATTATGTTATTGTTAGTGTTTCTATGTATTATAATTGTTTGATTAGTTTAGAGAAAGAATTTGATCTTAATTTTTATTTCAAGAGATGTTTGACGTGTTTGTGAGTAAATGGAAACAAGAAATTGAAGAAAAGAGAAGAGTTGGAAGCATGAAACAATGCAAGCCACGATTGTGGAAAAGAGCAAATTTTAGCTTTTCTAGCACGCGAGTTTTTATGTGTTCCTGACATTTCTGGGTTATTTTGGAGCCAAATTAAATGGAGAAACCATAGAAAAAACCTAAAATCCTTAAGAACTATTTAAAAATAAGAAAAACATGGAAAAAGGCTATAACCACTAGACTAAAAAAGATCATGAGGTGACATCAAATGAAGCTCCAGAAATTCCAGATTTTTAGATCAAGAATCCAATTAGTTTTTTCTTTCTTTTCTCTTTGTATATTTCATTGTTGATTTAGATTATTAAGATGTTAAACATGATTTTATGTTTCTAAATTCATATTAGGTATTATTCTTGATATTTTTTGTTAAATTTTATTCGTGTTGAATTCAATATATTTATGAATGCTTTATGATAATTGTTCATACTTGGTAATAAATTGAGAGGGTGAACCAAATCAAATATGTTAAGGTATACAATGAGAGTTGGTAGCTTAATAGGCCAACAATTATCAAAGTAATTAATAATTAAAGAGAGATCTTAATTATGAATTAATTATCCTGAGGATTGCTTCAAATCTAATTGAATAATTAGGAGTATTTTTTATGAATCGAGAAGTTACAATTATATTATTATCAAATTCAATTGGGATTACTTGATTAGATCTCAAAGGAGGGTAATCAAAGCCTTAGGATATCGAGGATCAATCATAATTGTATTAACAAGAATATGGAGAGACAAAATAGAGATAGAATAATTCCTAAGTTCCAACATAATCAACTTCATTTTTATTCGAGCTCACTTATTCAATTGATTCTTTTTTTTAGTTATTTCTGTTTTAGTAATTTATTTTAAGCGTTTTTATGTGTTTTCCTAGACAATAATCATGTGTTTAGGACTTAGAATTATGTTATTGTTAGTGTTTCTACGTGTTTTAATTGTTTAATTAGTTTAGAGCTAGAATTTGATATTAATTTTAAGTTTAAAATTAATTTGATGTGTTTGTGAGGGAATGGAAATAGAAAATTGAAGAAAAGAGAAGAATTGGAAGTATGAAACAATGTAAGCCATGATCATGGTAGGCATAACAAAACGCAAATTTCAGTTTTCTAGTGTGCAAGTTTTCTGTATTCTTAATGTTTTAAGGCTATTTTTGGAACCAAATTAAGTAGGAAACCCTAAAAACAACGCTAGAATCCTTAAAAAATATTTAAGAATAAGAAAATTATGAAAAAAGGTAGAAAACACTAGATTAAAAGAAGATCAAGAGGGGACATCAAGTGAAGCTCCAAAAATTCCAGATTTCTAGATCAAGACTCCAACTACTTTTTATTTCTTTTCTATTTATTTGTTTCATTATCTTGGATGTTGATTTAGATTATTAGGATATTAAACATGATTATGGGTTTCTAAATTTATATTAGGGATTATTATTGATCTATTTTGTTAAATTTTATTCTTGTTGAATTCAATACATCTATAAATGCTTTGTGATAATTATTAAGCTTCTATTTGGTAATGAATCAAGAGAGTGAACCAAGTCATATGTGTTAAAGTGTGCAACGAGATTTGGAGCTTAATAGACTTGTAATTATTAGATTAATTAACAATTGAAAAGAGATCTTAGTTATGAATTAATTATCCTTAGGATTGTTTCAAATCTAATTGAATAGTTAGGAATAGTTTCGTAAAAATCAAAAGGTTACAATTATATTATTATCGAATTCAATTGGGATTATTTGATCAGATCTCGAGAGAGGGTAATAAAAACCTTAGGATATCTAGGATCAAGAATAATTGGATTAAAGAGAGACAAATTAAGATTAGAATAATTCCTGAGTTTCTAACCTGATCAACTTTATTTTTATTGGCAGCTTACTTATTCACTTGTTTCGTTTTATTAGTTATTTCAATTTCAATAATTTATTCTAATTTAATTGATCTTTTAATATCTTAAATAAAGTTTTATTTAAGATGTTAGCTGTCTAATTAGTCCTCATGATAACGATACCTTTGGTACTACAAGTTAGGATCTATATACATATGGTATTGAAAGTTTTCATTATAAAACTTATCTACAATGTAGCCAATCTAGATGGTGGGGGTGGTATGGACATCCCGAGGTGTTCTTTCATCTACAATATGACCTCCCCCGTCTATCTCATCTAAATAGTGTGATAGACTCCTAAGATCTACTCCTAATGTCCAAATGGTGTTACCATCCTAGGTGACCTTACACTAGTTGACAAGTCTAATTTCTCCTCTTGTGCTGCTCCTCCCATCTGTGATGGTGGTGAGCCCTTTCTTGGTGGCTACTCCATTATATCAGGATGATACCCGTATAATTCCAAAGTTGTTCGCTTGTCTAGGACCTTGATCAGTTGATAAAAGTCTCTTACCAATCCTTATCTCTTACATACCTGGCACATATTTTGCATAATATCCATGTTGAAGAGTTCTATAGTACTGAGCAACCTAAACAATAGTAGCCTCTCGAAGACTTCCATTCTCTTTGCTGCTTGTGTGATATAAGGTTCGAGTCATCTCGTCCTTAGCCTCTTCTTCTCACTTTATCAACAGAAAAATTGAGTTAAAGCATGCCCCAAATGTATCAGCAACCTCTTTCTCTTACTCCATAATTTAAAAATATACTAGTTTTTGATGACTTTGAAACTATCTCCCTACCCACTTAGTGTATGACTCAGGAGGTTGGGGATGTAACTGAGTGCAAGATATCATGGGATGGACACCTTGGACTTGCTCGGGTCATGGTATGACTCCTCGCTGATGATTCACCAAAAGCAGCAGGCGTACATCCTATATAGAAAATTCACCCAAAGGGTCTTATATTCATGCATTTTGCCTCAATATAAACTAAATCCTATTCATCTCCCTAGACATCATAATTGGATCATATTTGATCAGTCACACTCGTAGTGGCCCCTTTTTTATGAAGAACATGGAGAGCACCTCAAGTGTAAACTCCTAATATAGGGCTCTATGATCTAGAAGAATCGAGATCATACTGCAACATTAATCAAATCTCAAGCTTATTGGTCCAAGCCAATCTACTCTAACGCCTCCTAATTAAAGCATCTATTGGTCCTAAATCTCTTATTCTTGAGCTACTGAAACTACTCCTCGTAGGCCCTAATATTGAAGAGTAGCATCTCACGTCGCTTTAGTGGATATATTGCAATTGGTCATATTAGTTGTGAGCGATTTCCACTTGGGTCTCTAAATGATCCCTCTCCTCTCTGTTTCTTCCTTGGTACCTCCTTTACTCTCTAATGTTCTGTGGATTCTTTTCTTCTTATAATTGAACCTAAAACTAAATTAAAATGTGAGAAAACAACAAATAGTAATATGAACAAACCGCTTTTCTTCACACTAAATTCGTATGTCCACTATATTATAGAATTATGAAAACACACAGTTAAAAATTAAATTAAACTAAAAATAATGTAATTAATAAAATAATTAAAAATAAAACTAATTACAAAATTTGAAATGTAATTAACTGATAAAATTAATGAAAATGCGCAATTACTTATGTAATTCCCAAAATTGAATATGTAATTACATAACTTAACAATTAAACATATTCTAAAAAAAATTAAAACCTAATTCATGTAAAATACTAAATGTCATTGAAATTAAAATAGGAAATAAAATCTAATTACTAGAAAAACTAGAAATTAAACCTAATATAACAAAAATCAACACAATTCATCACATAGTTAGCAAACTTGGCATACCCAAAACAAATTTCATCCAATTTGCATGTAATTCTTCAAACTAAGCACAAAATTAAGTGAAATCAACCTAAGATGCAAAATTTGCATAGCCCTAGCGTTTTGGTGATGAAAACAAAAATACCCAAATTTCAAATTTAATTCCAATAAAAGTAAGGAAAACTTACTTAGAGGTTGCAAATCAATAAAAATGTTAGGCTAGGCAGAGGAAGAAAGAGCCGTGACAAATGAGTGGTGAGAGAAGGAGAGAAAATAAGGAAAATAAGATTTTTAAATATGTATCGCAAACTTGCACGGGTGGTTACATGGCTGTGTAATTGACCATGTAAGTCACCATAAACGTGTGAATCTAAACACAGGAATGTAATTATTCACAAACTTACACAATCATATACATGGCCATGTGTGTGACAGAATAAATCATTATGCAAGTGCAACTTTTGACACAGGCATATTTGTGACTCGTTCTAGGTAATTTGAGATGTGTGGGTTGCCCAATGCCCATGTAACTCATTGTAAATGTGTGGGAAATTTTTTTAAGAGCTTTAAAACTATATACTGCTGTGTCAAATGACAGTGTAGGTTAATGTAACCATGTAAGACAGGATGAAATCAAATTTGGGTACATGCCTATGTATACCTTAAAATTCCTTAAAACATAAAAAATGTCATTTAAAGTCAAAAGAATTAACAAAACATACCAAAAACATTAAAAAAATGGGAAAATAAAATGAATATTCTCTATATCCTAGCATAAATCACTCCAAAAAGAATTGAAATCCTACACTCAAGCTCAAAAATAAATAAAATTAACATCATCAAATCAAACAAAACTATCTCGATTCTTGGGTTGCCTCCTAAGTAGTGCTTATTTAATGTCTTTAGATTGACATGCCTATTAGGCTCAAGTTGCTTTTATAGTGATTTACTTTATTATTTGTTATTGTAAGGTCTTTCATCTCTAAATAGGCTACCTAATTTTTCCTTGTACCATGCTTTTCATCATTCTTTTTCCCTTAAGCTGGAAAAAAATTTAGCAGATTTTTAGAAGAAAAATCCTATGAAAATTTTGAAAATGAATTGAAAAATAAATCAATAGAATCCAAGGCTTAAACGAATGATTCAAGCCATCAAACATTTTAAACACGACCTCTTCATCCTTAACTCCAAACACAAGCTTTCCCTCTCTAACATCAATAAATGATCTAGCAATGGTTAAAAGTGGTAAACCTAGAACTAGAGGTAATTCTATTCCTCTATGTTAAGAATCACAAATTTGGCTCGAAAGGTAAACTTATCAGCCTTAAGAAGTATATCTTCTATAATATCTCTAAGATGCTTTACTCATCTGTCCGTTAATTGTAAACTTATCCTAGTAGGTTTTAGTTCACCTAAACCTAGTTTCTTAAATAAAGAATAAGACATTATATTAACATCGGCCCCTAGGTCAACTAAAGCCTTTTTTATTTTTAAGCTACTAATTTAATAAAGAATAGTAAAATTCCCTAAGCTTTTTAAGTAGCTTGCTTTGAAGAATCGCTAAACATCTTCCATTTAGCGTCATAGTTGCTAACTCCTCCAACTTCCTTTTGTTTACTATCTACTCCTTCAAAAATTTTGAATACTTTGAACTTTACATAAAAGCCTCAACAAGGGGTAATTTAATATGGATTTATTTAAACAATTCAATGAACTTACTAAATTACTCATCCATTCGATCTTTCTTTATTTTAGTAGGATAAGGGATGGTAAGTTGAAATTCCTTGACTTTCTGAAGGCACCCTTTCACCTTCAGCTTTCTCTTGACTCCTATTATTATTTTCTTTCTTATCTTGGGTTTCATTGTTTTCCTTTTCTAGCTTTTTTCCCCTACTATAAGTAATTTTCATCACATGTTCTTTACAATTTGTCTATGTAGTATTAGGCAAACCTGCTTATGGTCTTTCAAAGATTAACTTAGCCAGCTAGCTAATTTGTATTTCCAAGTTATGTATAGAAGCCTCTTAATTCCTAAATGACATCTCTGTGGATTGAAATCTTGCCTCTAAATGCTAAATAATTGTAAACATGATATCCTCCAAGTTCAAGTTCTATTTTTAAGGTGGTTATAATTGGAATCCTGATGGAGGGTTGACGTAGTGTCATAACACTACTCAAAATAACTAGACCTATAACTATAGCAGTGATGAGTCTAACTCGATCCCACAAAGAGTGTGTATAAAATTTTTGAAAGGAAATCAATCGGTTCTTAGGTTATGGGGGGTTTTGTTTGTTTTCAAATAAGAAAATAAAATGAAACAAAACTAATGAAAAAAATTAAAGAAAATATTTAAAAATAATGAAACTGATGAATTCGTTAGGGATCTAGTTCTTTGGTTCCATCTCGGCCTACACTTAATTAAACACACTTCATTGCATTATTATCTTCACACCTCTCTTTGAACTATTGGTTGTAGATTAACAATAAGCATTATTAATCCCAATTTTTTCTTAGTTAAAAGTTAATTAAGAAGAGCTCATTAATTAACCCTAGCTATCAGATAACCTAGAACAAACTCTCTAAGCAATAATCACATAAGCTCGAATTATTTAACCTAGGTTACATTATCCCTAATGATATAATACTATTATTTGCTAAAAATGAATTCAAACATGAATATTAGAAATCGTATTTAAAGTTCTAGCAATGGGTTCTCTTGAAAAACAATCTAATAGAGTACGAAGATTATTCTTACACAATACCAATCCATAAACACAAGATAACGTAAACAATCAAAGAAGAGAGTAAGAATAATAATCATAATGAAAAAAATGTTTAATTGGGTTCTTCGGTGTCGATGACACCTTTGAACTGGAATCGGGATGTCTAGGCCCCCATGGGTCTCTCCATAGGTGAGAGATTCCATTTCCCTCTTCTCCTTCTCTTTAAAACTAAGACCACTCTCTCCTAAATGCCTCTTCTGAAACCTTTTAGATTTTTCTCAAAAGAAAACATCATGTCTGCCTCACACAAAATCTCTTTTATATTAAAAAGTTAGGATTTTTTTAGGTGGCAGTGTCTCACGGATGTGCATAACTTCTCACTAGTGTGAGAAGTGTCTCACAGTCGTCATGGCTATGCAAGCTATGAGTCACTTTCTGCATTCTTCTTTTAATGTTTTCGACATATAATCATCATCTTCATGCATTTTCTTGTCTCCTCTTGCTCTAATCCATCTCAATCTTGCTCCATGAAGACAATTGATTGCAAATCTCCACGAAACGACTCAAATATTGTGATTTTGACTCACTTTAGTTCTCTCACTTCCAAATTATACCTAAAACTAGATATGAACTAAAGTGAGTATTGTAAGCATTTTCATATCGTTAATCACTAAGTGTTATGGAATAAATGTATGGTCAATTAAACACATATCAATTTCCCCTACGATTAGCCTTTGACTGTCCTCAGGAAAAATAATAAAATCAATATCACAAACCCAAAAACACTTACTCATTTTCCATATTTCCCAAGAATATAGAGTCAACATTCAACACTTTTACTCATGATCAGTCGACATTCATCACCTTTAGAAAATAAGAAATCTAAAGGTAAACTTGGAAAATGTGTTTAAATAAAATGTATTCGTGGGTGCACTCAAATATCATTCACAATCAAGACATTCCACAACTTTACAAATCATTTCATTTTTCCACCACTAAAAGTCATATACAAAATCATGAATCAAAGGATTTTTCAAAGTTGTAATGTGGGCAATGGTAAGGAAAGATGTGATTGGATAAAGTAGCATAAAAACCATCAAAGCTAGTGAAATAAGAAAAACATTCAATATAACATGAAGCACAAAAACCAACATTCACTCATAATTGTGTACATCAACTGTGATAAATGCAAAAGCCATGTTTCCTAGCTTAAATTTAAGCTCTCACATCACAAACCATATCAAGCATATATCACTCACGAAAGTTGATAATAAGCAAAACCTTGTAACCATAGGGAGTGACCCTTAAAAACTACATCTCTCACATTCACATTATACTTAAGTAACCCTTTCATTACAACTTTAAGAGGAAAGACTAATAATAAGTAAATTTGCAAAACATATGCATTTCCTCCTTCATACTTTTATTTAAACATTTTTCTCTTCTTTTTCTTTTTCTTTTTTTCCTTTTCCTTTTTTTCTCTTTTCTTTTTTTTCTATTTTTCTTTCTTCTTCTTTTTTCATATAAAAATTAAAATAAGCTATACCAAAAATGGAATTTATAACATGACATTCTGACAAATATAAATACCATATATATATGCACACCCCACACTTAACCTTTCATATATCCACAATCATCAACAATTAACAAATGCTCCATTAGCTTTATGGCTTGGGTAGGACATTTGGTTAAGTTTAAAAGCACGTAATGTGTTTAGTACAAAAAGAAAGGCTAATAAAGCTCAAAGGGCTTAACAAAGGAAAATTCATATCAATGGGTAGGTTATTTGGCTAATGTAGCTTGGAAAAACAAAGAATGTCTAATCATTTTCATGTTAATGCATGTGATAAAAATGTGGTCTTGAATAGAAAATCAAAACAAAGTCAGGATGTACATGTCATGAAGGTCACACATAAATAAAAGACAATGAGATTGATATGGATGTGTCAGACTAATAAGGCTCAAAATCTCACTGGCTTTTATCTACCACTAGTCATACTCTTCTAAAGATATTGCATATTGACCAATCATAAGAGCAAAAGTACATGATAAAGTTGTCATGGATTTTTTCTAATCAATTCATGTGCTAATCATGACTATATAATCCCATGCATTCTTCTTTTATTGTTTTCGACATATAATCATCATTTTCATGCATTTTTGATAGTTTTAGGTTTCATAATATTTTAGTGAGTAGTTTTGTATGTTTTTAGTTGTTAAATCGAAAGATTAGTGCATGTTTAGGTTAGGATTAAGTTATTTAGTTAGATATTTATGTTTTGAGTGCTTTATGGGTTAGAGCAACCTATTAAACTTAAATTTTGTATATTTGAGGTGCCTTGATTTGTTTGTTAGTGTTTCAGATCAAATATCAAAGAACAAAGGGAATTTGGAGGAAATCTGAAGTAAGGCACAAGGTCACGATTGTGACAGAATCCTAATGGTCTACAATGATTGTGATAGAGAGCAAAAATTGAGTGCCACAATTGTGGCCTACGTGATAGCAGACACAGACCGGTTTCTAAAATGTGACTTTTTTTAGAGATATTTCAGACTTTTAGGCTCAAGCAAACTCTAATGTTTTCCATAAATGGAAAAGTTATATAAAGAAAAGAATGAAAATGTAACATCTCGTTCCCATATTAAGAGTTAGAACCCAAAAGTATGGTACAAGTGAGATCAATGAGAGATTTGAAAAATGCATGTTATGCTCATGCGTATTATTAGCATACACACGTAAATTTGAATTTTTGCACACATTAAAATGACTATACATGAATTCGTTGAAAATTGCAAGGTATAATTGTTTATAAGTGTGAGTATATTGAGAAATGTTGGTCCCCAAAATTTTCTTCATGATGAATAAGTATGATTTACATTAATTATGAGGAAGAGGTTATAAGAATGTTAAAGGGGTGTTTTTGGCAAGACACTTAAGGTTAAAAGAACATAAGCCTATAAGGAAGGACAAAAGGGCCTTTTTGGGCTCATTAAGGGTAGAAATAGAAGAAAGAAATGTCGTCTTGCTTTTTAAGAAAGGGGAAAGCGTGAATTGAAGAGGAAAAATAGATAGTGTTATGAAGAAGAGAGAGAAATACGAAGAGAAGAAAAGAAGGAGAGAAAGAAGAGAAAATATGCTAGGGTTTCATTTTTTTTTAGCTTTCAAGAGAGATTTTAAGGTTGTTCAAGGAGGGAAAAAGGTAGAGGAAGAGGAGAGCTTCCATTAGAGCCAAGAAACTCTTTATTTGGTGAAGAATCAAGGTAAGATCATTTTGAATCTTTTGGATTTTTGGAAGAGTTTTAGTTCATGGAGTTAGAAAATGCATGGGTTTAAGTATTCTAGAACCAATTTTTATAATTGTGCTTCGTGGAATTTTCAATTGAAAACCCTATTGATTTGAGATTTGAGAGCTTAATGAAGTCAATTTGGTAGCTAAATAGTTATGCTAAGGACTTTCCAAGTTTATACAGTGAAAATTTCAAGTCTTCCATAAGGGAAATTTTCATGTTCTGACTTCAAGAGAAAAATTAATATTAATTTAGGCTAAATTAGACAAAATTCTATCCTAAAAAGTTGTATTTTATCTTTCTAGCTTTCCAATGGTATATAGTATGAAATATTTGGACATCGAAGTCAAAAGTTATGATCTTAATAAGTGGAGATGCTCTGGAATGTAGACTACATCTTCTTATGTTAACCAAAACATCTTCTTAAATTGACCCAAACATCTTCTTATGTTGAACGAAACATCTTCTTATGTTGACGTAAACATCTTCATATGTTGACCCAAACATCTTATGTTGACCAAAACATCTTCTTATGTTAGCCAAAACATCTTCTTAGGTTGACCTTTTGTTTCTTCTTCTGTTGACTACTTCTTAGGTTGACCTTTTGCTTCTTCTTATGTTGACTAAACTTCTTATGGGTACTGTTCATCTTACATCTTTTGGTCCAATTTTGATCCTCTAGATGACATAATCTATCTTCAAGGTCTTCATGAAAGTTGTAGATCTTGAAGTTATATTTTGAACCATCTAAGAATGACCTTGATCCGATATCTCTAGAGAAAGTTATACTAATTGTTAAACATCTTCTGTGCACTGTTCATAAATTTCTTCTAGGTATTGTTCATCTTACATCTTCTAGTCCAATTTTAATCCTCTAAATCATAGAATCTATCTTCAAGTCTTCATGAAAGTATTATATCTTGAAGTTCTCTTTCGAACCATCTAAGAATAACCTTGATCTGATATCTTTAGAGAAAGTTATGCTAATTGTTAAACATCATCTATGCACTATTCTTAAACTTCTTCTATTTACTGTTCATCTTACATCTTCTGGTCCAATTTTGATCCTCTAGATGACATAATCTATCTTCAAGGTCTTCGTTGCAGTTGTATGAACTGTTGGAATAATATAAACTGGCCTTATTTCACTAAACATACTTCGGCATTTTGAATATATCTGGATCTATAGGGTTCCAATTGAGATGATTTTTAATGTGGAATAAAGTAGAGACATAGCTTTACAAATTATATATAGAATTTGAATTCTGATTCAGCATCTAAGATGTTCAATTTCTGGATGGAAGTTGTATATAGTAAACTGTTTTTGATTAAGAACAGTCCGAAAATGTTTGAGGCATATCTTCCATATTGCTGAACCAAATTGAGTGATTTTGGTGTCACTGGAAAGATAAGACATAGAGGAACAATTTTATAGAAGAGAGATGACCAAATTACCTCAATTTTACCTTCTGATTGTATGTGAACAGTAGACCCAAAAGGGATGTTTTAGAAAGTCTGAAAGTAAGCCAGTGAGAAATGAATTGTGATTTCAATGGTTCTAGAGAGGCATAAACCTAAGTGTTAGTTATACTTAAATGAATTTTGGCATGGGGATAATGTTGAGAAGAATTTATGGAGTGATACCCGAGATTATCATAAACATGCATTGTATGTAATTCATTTCATGCATATGCATTATTGAACACTCTTAATGGTGCAAATTATAATATCGTGTATGCTATTTATTATAGAGGAGCAACTAGAATGTCCACTTCCAGATGTTGCCGGATCTTCCAGGCATTATCTTCGGGAGCAATCTGTGAGTAGACCTAGATGGTCTCCCTTTATTGTTTGTTATCTGAAATTCTGTATTACATGCCTTCTGGATGATTTTGTGAATGTATTACATTTATGTGGGTTCTGGACAGGAGGTCCGACGACTGTGATATTTGTATGAGATATTGAAGTGCTATGTGCATCTGAATGAAATGATTTAAGTGTGTTCTGAATGTGACATTGCATGCAAGTAAATTGTGATTCTCAACTTAATGTTTAATGCCGGACTACGGTCTGATGATAAGTGATTATGACTGAATAAGAGCATGCAAATGTGAGTGAGGCATTCCATTGCATGAATGCTTGGAATATAATGGCAGTTGTGACTAGAGTAGCCAATGATTAAAGCTTAAAGCTCAACGAGTGAAAATGAGCTTCGAGCTCAAAAGTAAATCAGAGCCTCGGGCTCAACGCTTAATGAGCCTTATATCCCCCAAATGGATAAGGGACAGTTACCAATGAGCCCTAAATGGGACAGTTCTGGCACTCGGACACAACAAAGTAACAAATGAAAAGTGAGTCTCATGTGCATTGCATATGTATAATATAAATGATTAAGTGTATTGAATATGAATTATTAAAGTGAATGTGAAATGTGAAATTGAATCTCTGTATAAT
>JANSVA010448165.1:0-17006 GCA_025504915.1 Erythroxylum reticulatum | reverse complement strand
CCTTGTTTCCTCCCAAAACTATTAGGACATTCTCTAACTTTTTCCCAGACAAAAACATAATCATTTTATAGCTCTTAGTTGTCACCAATATGTTGCTTTCTATGAAAATGTAGTACCACTCATGGCGATGAGTGGTTGTGTCACAAGTGTGAGTGGTATGTCAGGGGGGGAGGGGGGGGGAGGCGTTGGATTGGTTTAATAAGAAAATAAAATAAAACTAAACTAATGAAAAAATTAAAAAACTTTTAAAAATGATGAAAGTGATGAATTCGTTAAGGTCCTGATCATTAGTTCAATCTCGACCTAACCACAA
Organism: Erythroxylum reticulatum; assembly: GCA_025504915.1. Lineage (NCBI taxonomy): Eukaryota > Viridiplantae > Streptophyta > Magnoliopsida > Malpighiales > Erythroxylaceae > Erythroxylum > Erythroxylum reticulatum. The sequence goes on along the minus strand of JANSVA010448165.1, from coordinate 16,693 downwards.
TTAAACACATTTCATTGAGTTATTATTCTTATACCTTTTCTAAAAACTATTAATTATAGGTTAACAGCAAGCTCTGTTAACCATCGTTAATTAAAGCTAGCTATTGAACAACCTAGAACAAGCTCTGTAGATTTAATTAGATAATTGCATTATTAATTATGAAAATAGATTAATCAAGGCAACAATTATATAACCTCGGGTCATTTAACTTAGGTTATGTTATCCTTAATGATTCAAAACCATTAGTTGCCACAAATGAATAAGAAAAATAACAATTATGTATTGTATTCAATTCTAGCAAAGGGTTCATACATAAAAATAATCAAATAGAGCATTGAATCATTCTTACCCAATACGTAATTCAGTAAACATAAGATATCATAATCAATCCCTAAAAAGAGTAAGAATAACAAGCATAATGAAAAATATGTTTAACCAGGTTCTTCGTCATCGATATCAACTCCAAACTAGTGTTAGGAAGTTTAACCATGGGTCTCCAAGTATCTCCTCTATTGCCCTTGTTTCCTCCCAAAACTATTAGGACATTCTCTAACTTTTTCCCAGACAAAAACATAATCATTTTATAGCTCTTACTTGTCACCAATATGTTGCTTTCTATGAAAATGTAGTACCACTCATGGCGATGAGTGGTTTTGTCACAAGTGTGAGTGGTATGTCACACTCATGACATATCTTTACATGGGTATAAGAGTGGTCTCATGCCCTTGCAATTGGTTGCATAGCTGTGAATCCTCCTTTGTAACATCTCTTTCATGTTCTTTTGTATTTTCTTGTCTTCTTCTTACTTTAATCCTTCTTCTTCTTACTCCATGAAGACAAGTGAGTGTGTATCTTCAAAAAATGACTCAAATATAGTGCTTTTAACTTACTTTGGCTCATTTGCTTTCGAATTGTGCCTAAAACCATATACGAACTAAAGTGAGTATCTCAAGAATTTTCATATCATCAATCACTAAGTGTTATTAAATAAATATACAATCAATTAAGCACATATCAATTTCCCCATACTTAGCTTTTGATCATCCTCGGACAAAACATCATATTCAAAATCATATATCCAAAGACATTTACTCATTTTCCATATTTCTCAATAATATATAATTATAAGAAAAGTGAATAACTTCCAAAACCCTTAGTGAGAATTCAACATTCAACACATTAGAAACTAAGGAATATAATGGTAACGTAAAAAAAATGTTTTTAAATAAGATATATTAATGCGTACACTCAAATACCATTCACGATCAAGACATTCCACAACTTTGCAAATCATTTCATTTCTCCACTATTAAGGTTCACGTGCATAATCATGAATTGAAGGACTTTTTAGGATTTTAATGTGGCAAAGGTTAAGGAGAGATGTGTTTGGATTGTGTAATGTAAAAGCCATCAAAGCTAGTAAAACAAGAAAAACTCTCAATACATCATCAAGTACAAAAACCAACATTCACTCACAATTATGTAGATCAACTATGATGAATGTAGAAACTATGTTTCTTAGCTCAAATTCAAACTCTCGCACCACAAACCACATGAAGCATAACCAACTAGAAGGAACCCTCATACAATTGATGACAATACATTAAAACTATAAGGAGTGATCATTCAAAGCTACATCTACCTCATATGCATCATATTTAAATTAACCTTTCCATATAACTTTAGGAGGAGACATCAATCATAAATAACTTTGCAAATCAATTGCCCTTCCTCCTAGATACTTTTATTTATACATATTTTTTATTATTTTCTTTTCTTTTACTTTTCTTTTACTTTTTTCTTTTTCTTTTTTTCTTTTTCCATTTCCTTTTCTTTTCTTTTCTTTTCCTCTTCTTTTTTCTTTTTCTTTCTTTTCCCTTTTGCTTTCTTTCTTTTTCTTTATTTTTTCTTTTCATTTTAACACTGAAAGACTCTACAACAACGTGGGAATTTTATTGATAAGACACAAAATAACATCCCAATAATTATAACCATCCCATATATATGCACACCCCCATACTTATACTCTTGTACATCTATAATCATTAACAATCAACAAATGCTCCACTATCTTTAAGACTTGGGTATGACATTTGGTTAGGTTTAAAGCATGTAATGTGGTTAGCACAAAAAGGCTAATAAAGCTCAAAGGGGATTAATAAAGGGAAAATCCATATTAAGGGGTAGGCTATTCGACTAATGTAGTTTTTAGAAAGAAAGAATGCCTATATCATCTCCATGTTAATGCATGTGACAAGAATGTTGTCTTTTGGTGTCATATGCATTTCCTTAGCTTGAGATTCTTCAGGATAGGGTCTCAGTTGATGATCACTCACATACATTGACTTCCCTATCTTTAAATTTTCAATCTCTACTGAGTCTATACACTCTGGAAAGATCTTGAATGTCTTTTCAGCTTTTTCTTTGTTCAATTTCTCTGACCTACTAGGTAAGGGTAAAGAGTCCATTTTAACAATAATTAGGGAATTAGTATTTACGCTTGAGCTAAAAGATGTATCATTTTATACTTCAAGCTCCTTCTCGACTTCTTCCACACAAGCAACTCTTTGAGTAGTATTCTCAAGATGCTCAAACTCCTCTTCACTCTGTAAGGCCTATGTAGTAATGTCCCTTGGGTACACCTTAAGTTGAGATAGTTACGTCTCTTAGCTTTATAATGTTAGGCGGTTGACAGATTTTGCCATTTGACCCACCTAACTTGCCAAGTTCTAAATTCTAGACGTTGTTTCTTTAAGGAATTGTATCATATCCTCCTAGAGCTACTATAATTGCAAAGTATTAGCAATAATAACATTAATTGATTCTTCTAGAGATATACCTGAGTTTTGATGCCACTCCAAATCTTAGAAGCTAGAACAAAATTGTCTTTCCTCCTGCTAAAATTGTAAAGTGTTAACAGTGACATCATTAACTAATTCTTACAAAAATGGACCTGAGTCATAGTAAGAAACTTTTAGTCTATATGGGAATTGCTACACATCTTACAAACTATCATTGAAGTAATTATATTGGTTATCCCATCTATAAGTTAGTATGATCATTCTAATATGAGCTATAGGATTGGGAATAAGAGTTATGGAGAAAATTATTTCCATCCATGTAATTGTATTTTTAATTTTTTACACAAACATTAAAAAAAATGAAAATGTTAAGAAATAATGCAAAAACTAATTACAAACAAATATATACAAAATACCAATTAAAATCAAGAGTAAAAACTAAAACACCACAGTCCTTAACAACAATGTCAAAATTAGCTTAGCACGTTGTAACACTACTAAAAATAAACTAGACTTATAATTATAGTAGTGGTGAGTCTAGGTTGATCCCACAAAGAGTGTGTGTAAAGCCTTTCAAATGAAATCAATTGATGTCTAGGTTCAGGGGAGTTTGTTTGTTTTCAAATAAGAAAATAAAATAAAACTAAACTAATGAAAACAGATTAAAGAAAACATTCAAAAATGATGAAAGTGATGAAATCGTTAAGAGCCCAATTCTTTAGCTTAATCTCAACCTACACCCAATTAGACATATGTCATTGAATTGTTATCTTCATATGTCTCCTTGAAATATTGGTCATGAATCAACAACAAGCTCTGTTAATCCCATTTTTTTCTTAAGTCATATTTAATTAAGAAGAGCTTATTAATTAACCCCAACTATCAAATAACCTAGGAGACACTCTCCAAGTTTAATTGGACAGCTTCCTTACAAATGAGAAAAATAGACCAATCTACGCAATCATCTCACAAGCTTAGTTTATTTAACCTAGGTTATGATATCTCTAATGATATAATACCATTACTTATTATAAATGAATTCAAACATGAATATTACGTATCATATTCAAGTTCTAGCAATGGGTTTTCATGAAAAACGATTAAATAGAGAATCAAAATCATTTTCATATAATACCAAATCAATACATACATGATAACGTAAACAATTCGAAAAGAGAGTAAAAATAACAAACATAATTAAAAGTATGCTTAACTGAGTTCTTCGGTGTCGATGTCAACTCTGAACAAACGTCGAGAAGCTCAGCCCTCCAACGGTCTCCAAGGTATCTCCTCTATCACCCTTGGCTCCTCCAAAAACCCTTCAAAAGTTTCTTCAATTTTTGCAAACAAAAACATAAACATTTCGTAGTTCTCAGCCATTACCGATATGTTGTATTTATATGAAAATGTAAGGTTTCAAGGTGAAGTGGCAGGGCATCGTAGGAGAGACACACGTTGTCACACCTGTGCACAACCATTCACAGTGGTGAGGGGGTGTGTCACACACCATTGCATGGGCGCGAGAGTGGTCTCATGCCTATGCAATTGGCTGCACAACTGTGAGCATGCTTTAGTACTTAGCCGTGAGTCCTCCTTTGCAATATCTATTCAGGTTCTTTTATATTTTCTTGTCTTCTTCTTCCTCTAATCCTTCGTCTTCTTGTTCTATAAAGACAAGTAAGTGTATATCTTCGAAAAATGGCTTAAATATAGTGCTTTCAACTCACTTTAGCTCCTTTACTTCCATATTTTGTCTAAAACCATATATGAACTAAAGTGAGTATCTTAAGCATTTTTATATCATCAATCACTAAGTGTTATTGAGTAAATATACAATCAGTTAAGCACATATGACAGGTCCCTATCTTGCAATGACTAGGTGACTTGCCCAGCACTACATGGTTATGAAAAAAGGAACGAAGCAAGTGTCTTAAGTTTACTCCTTTAACATATGACACATGTTGTCTTCCATCATGAATCATCAATCCACTATTCAGTGTGTAAAAAGACCAATTTGCCCCTAATCACTATACAAAAAGATCAAATTGTCCCTTAATGAATTTAATTCATCGACTAACCAAATTATAATCATAAAATATTTCACAACAGGCTTATCATCAAGTTGACCATGAAATACTCTTATTAGGGTTAATACGTATTGACTGGATGCTTTAAAAATATTCGAATGGGGTTAAAAACATTAGTATCCATTATTTTCCAAAAAGGGCATTTTAACTCCTAAACTTCCTGAATTCCTGAAATCTATCCAATCAAAATTATTTTCAATCCATTTCAGTAACATTAGACTCTAATATTTATTATGAATATTTTCAGTTCTTTTTAAGGTCAGGTCCCCAAAAATGACCATTCAGCAAAAAATGCTATTCACTGAACATAAAAATTTACCTTTTTTGAAAGGAAAGGTTTGGGGTTTTACACATATCACTAATCAAGGATGTCTACATTGATGAAATATAGAAAGTTTTATTCAATATCTATCCAAATGAAGCATTTAGTGTAAATGGTTTGAAGACTTGATTTCCCTAAAAAACACGGATGATAACTATGGATATGGTTACCAAGCTAGTGATGGAATTCTTTAATAATGCTTATATACTCATTAAGCTAAGTAAAACATATATATGCCTCATTCTTAAAGTGAATAATGACTCCACTCTATATGATTCAATACCAATTGCATCTTACAATTTGATTTTCAAAGTAATAAAAAAATACTTACAAATAGGCTTAAAAGAAGTATTAGTGAGATTATAATAACTTAAGAGCTCTTCAAGGGATATAATTCTAAGGTTACCATAAGGAGTTGTTCTTTAAAGATTAATTTCATCAAGCTTTCAACTCCTTGAACTAAAATTTCCTCTTCAACTCTATGAAAACTTATTCTTACCTTATAAGTTTATTAATTAGATAAGGATGTGTGTTACCTAAACTTTTTTCTAAATCTTGGTGAATTGGAAACTATGAGTGGTCTTTAAAGATGCTTGAGGACATAAATAATGTGATCTAATCGCATCTTATTTCTTTACTCTTAGTTTAGCGCCAAACTCTTTGAGCCTTTTTGTATTGGTCTGTAATTGGAGATGCTACTGTATATGGATCTATACATGTATAGGTGTCAATAATACTATTCATCTTGTTTATATCTATTATTATCCTTATACCGTATCATGTATAGATTGACATGATGATTTGTTTATGTTTCTTCCATTGCAAATAAAATTTCTAAAAAGTTCTGAAATCTATTAGTTTTCCAAATATAGCATGTTTTCTTTTTCGGATTCAACAACTCCACATTAAAATTCATCGCATTTGGAACCCTACAGTTCCAGATATTTTTACAATATCACGAAGCCCTAAACTTCATGTGATTCACATACAACATAGTGTAGGTTAACAAGTTTCGGTTTTTCTTGAAAAAAAGAGAAGGAAATTGAATTTGGGAGTAGCAAGGAGATAGATGAAACAATATTTAACTGTGGTGGAGTTTTGATGAAAAACTCCGTGTTAAAGAAAAACTTGAGAAAGAGATTACAAAAAAGATGAAGACAAGAACAGTAACTTATCTTTCGAGGTTAAGAAAACTTAACATTAAAACTTGGACACTTGTCCATTTCTTAAGCTATTTAGTTAATTTCTTCACAAACTAGTTAGTTCTATTTGAACTAGTTCCACTAACTCCCATCTTTTCATTACAATTATCTCCAAAATTGTTCAATATCATCTTCTTACAAATTCTAATTCATCTCCAAAATTTTCAAAGTTGTTTTTAACAATTCTCCAATATAATTTATTTTTTATTTCAGTTTCCTTCCATCAATTTATTTGTCAAAAAGCATTTTTCCTAATCTAACAATACTAAAAAAATTTTGGTTCAATTTACTTGACAAAAAGCATTTTTCCTAATCTAACAATACTAAAAAAATTTTGGAAAATTTTCCCAAAAATTCACCAAAAATTCCAAATCAATACATATATTTTCCACATTGATTTTCAATACAATCAATTCAAAATTCTGACATAATCACATTTATAATCAATTATACCCGGCAATTGTCAATGAATGCATGTATAGTCATTTTAATGTGTGCAAAAATTCAAATTCACGTACTTGAATGCTAATAATATGCATGAGCATGAAAGGCAATTTTCAAATCTCTCGTTGATCTCACATGTACCATAGTTTTGGGTTCTAATTCTTAATATAGGGATAGGATGTTACAGTAAATCTAGTTTCATTAATGTATACTAATTAACCAATATGCTATACTGTTTAATGAACACATTATGTATAGCCACTGTAATGAATAGTTCTTAGCTCCAATGGTTATTTCAGGAACTAAAACACTATAGATAGGCATTTTCTCATTAGATTTAACATTAAAAAGCTTTTTTCTATTATATACACACATTTCAATGTAATTTTCAATCATTTGGGCATTATTATTTCATATTTGTGTAAATGATCTATTTTTCAATTACCAAGTAAACAAGTAAGATATTTTTTAGTTATAATATATTATTAGGTGATGGATATTATACCTGAGAGTGTTCTAAATGGGATTAAGGTTTCTCTTATCCTTTGAAAGAAGGGCTCCTCTTTATCAAGAAAGGTTATATAAAATTTATTCTTCTCCTTAAAAAAATTATATATAAGAAGAGTCTTGAGAGTAGACATAGGCAATGGTAATCTATCGAATCACTATAAGTTGGTTTGCATTATCTCTTTGTTATGTTTTTTTAGTCATTTTTCAATTGTTTAATTGATGTACGTTAAGTAATGGCCTCATCCTTATTTACATTGATTGTTATTAATTAAGTACTTTGGTTAGAAAAGTCATTGAAATTTTATAAACATCCAATTTACCTCCTCTTTGGTGCCATTAGGGACTAACAAGTGATATCAAAATAGGTTTATTAAGCTAGTATTTCTAACGAAATCCTATAGTAAAGATCACAATGACATATTTTGGAGCAACATCATCTTTATTCAATTAAAAGAACGTATTAGTAAACCACCTTTCTTTGATGGCAATGATTATCTTTATTAGAGAACTAGGATAAGATTCATTTTAATGTCCTAAAGTGTAAACCTTTGGGAAATAATGTCAAATGATCCCTTTATCCCTACTAAAATTATATGTTTTAGAAAAATTCCAAAGTCAAAATAAGAATGGGAATCTTAAGATAAAAGATTAATTTCCTTAAATAGTAGGGTCATACATATCTTATTTTATGCTTTAGGAAGAAAAGAATTTAATAAGGTCTTTATATATGAAACAACTTATGACATTTGGCATACTTTAGAAATTACATAATGGCATAAATCAAGTTAAGAAGAGCAAACTAAGCATGCTAACACATCATTATGAATTGTTTTAAACAAAGTGTGATGAAAGCATATATAGCATGTATATTAGATTTAGTGACATTATCAATGCTCTTAAAGGACATAGAAAGAATCATATTAATGTTGAAATGGTAAGAAAGTTACCTAGGTCAGTTCCAAAGACGTGGGAAGCCAAAGTGATGGCTATATAATAAGCGAAGGATCTAATAATGTTATAGTTAGAGGAACTTATTAGATCTCTCCTTATATGAAATGAGGCTCTAAGAGACCCAAAAAGAAATGACACTTCCAAAAAAAACTTAGCCTTTAAAGCCTAAAAAAAAAGAATCAAGCGAAGAGGAAGAGACATTAACTAGCGAAAGCAATAAGAAGACATTGGCTTAATCACTATGAAATTCAAGTTCTTGATACAAAAATTCTCCAAAAGAAAGGAATTTAAGGAACGTAAAAGGGATTTAAAATATAAATCCTCTTACATTTTTTTACTTTAAATGTAAAAAACTCAGTCATATAAGGTCATAATATTCTCAAATTAAAGATAATAAGAAGTATGAGAGAAATTATAAGATGAAGAAGAAGGATAAGCAAAAACACTCAAAGCTTCAACTTGTGATGACATAAGTGAATCCAAAAGTAAGCATTCATAAGAAGAGATTGGTAATATGTGGTTACGATTATGGACAATGATAAGGTAGCATCTAACCCTAATTCTTATGATATTGATAGTGATTTTGATATGATGTAAGATGAATTAGTTAAAAGTTTAGAAATCATGAGTAAAAAATGGAAGAAACTATCTTTAAAACCCAATGAAGTTTAAAAAGAGTTAGATGCATTCATAAGTGAGAATGAAAAGATAAAACTAAATTTTATAACATTAAAGCATGTAAAAATTTGCCTATTGTTGACAATCATGACAGATACATTAAGACATCAGAATGAAACATTGAAAATGCATAGAATAGGATATAAATATAGAAGTGAAGGAAACTTTAAAATCACATTATCAAGAGAACATATTTGCATAGTGAAAGCCATTGCCTAATATGAAAAATAAGTATGGAGTCTCCACATCCAAAGATATGTGTACACATTCCATATCTATTAGGATGAATCCTAAAAACAAACATCATGCTTTTATATATGTTTCACAACTGAGGCATATAGTTCAATATTATCAAGGAAAGAATAAGCATAACTTATAATAATATGCAAACCTACTCATACTCTTTCATACCCCAAGGAAGCATACATTTTTCTTTCATTTATAGTAGGCACCATACATATAATTATAGGACATTTCACAACCCTAAAAGAACATTTAATAACTTTAATGTCAAAAGGAAGATTCCATATTATATATACATAGAAAGAGGTCAAAGAAATACATATACTGTTGGCCCCAAAAATTTTCTTGATAAATAAGCATAATTAGATTAATTTTGGGGTCTTGTGAGATTAATTTATGTTGGAATTAATTAGCATGCTAATGTGAGTAGGATTTTATGACATAGGTAAACTGAATTAAAGTGCTAGGTGGTAAGTTGTATGAGGGGCATTTTTGGAAGATTACTTAAGTGGGAAAGCTTTAAGGCATTGAAGTAGGGGTAAAATGGGAAGAAGGAATTATGGGCTTGAGCTTTAGAATAGAAAAACGTTGGTGAAGAATGAAAGAAGAGAGAAAAGGCAAAAATAAGAAAGAAGGGAGAGAGAGTGTCGTGGGTTAAGAGAAAAAAGAGAGTTGAGCTAGGTTTTAACTTTTCTTAGCCTCCAAGAGGGATTTTGAGAGTGATCAAGAAGGGAAAAAGGAAGAGGAAGATTAGAGCTTCCATTAGAGCCAAAAAACTCATTGTTTGGTGAAAATTCAAGGTAAGCTTATGTTAAATCTTTTGGATTTTTGAAAGGGTTTTGGTTCAAAGAGCTTAGGAACTACATAGGCTTAAGTATTCTAGGGTCAATTTCATGCATATAGCTCTTTAGGTTTTCCAATTGGAGTTCATATTGAATGAGGATTTTTGTCAATGTTAAAGGGAGGCAAGAGAAGCAAGAGGAGCAAGAGGAGAGACATCCTTGATCAAGTTTTCAAGCAAAGAAATTAAGGTGGGTTACTATAATTGAATAATAAGCCATTAATGTTTCAAAAAAACAAAGGGAAATAAATGTTTTCAACTACTTTTAAAATGTGCATTCATTGTTCTTTAAATGCTTTGAGAAAGTGATATATATGTGTGTATCAAGTTTATGAAATTATGTTTTGAAAATGTGCCATGTGGGCAACAAGTTTCCAAGATGTGAGGACGCTTCGTTTGGTGAAGACATATCGTCTAGTGAGGATCCATCATCTGGTGATGGCGTGTCGTCTTGTAAGGATGCTTCATCTGGCAAGGATGTAATGTCTTGTGAGGATGCTTCATCTAGCGAGGACGTATCGTCTTGTGAGGACACTTTGTCTTATGAGGATGCTTCGACTTATAACGACGCTTCATCTTATGAGGACATATCATCTTGTGAGCATGTTTTGATTGATGAGGACGTATCATCTTATGAGGATGCTTCTTCTAGTGATGTAATATCGTTTGGTGATGACATCATATCGTCTGGTGCACTATTCAACTAATCCTATCGTTTGGTCACATTTTTGACCTTGTAGACGATCAAATTTCACTTCAAGGTCTTCATGAAAGTTCTAGATCTGGAAGCTTTCTTTGAAACCGTATAATAATGACCTCAGTCTGAGGTTTGCAAAGAATGTTATGTCAATTCTCCCAAGAGAGGTACAATATGATTGAGGATATAAACATGTTTCATTCTTTTGTCTATAACTTCATCATCCAACCTCCAAATGAAGTGATTCTTGAAGCAATGAATTCCTAACACATTTTTATCCCTCTAATTAAAAAGTGGTAAATTTTGGTATAGATTTGAAAAATATTGATGGAAAGAATATGAGGAATTGGTTGGAAGAGTATAACCGGATTATGAATGAACTTGTATTTTTAGGCATATCTTGAACTTTAGAGCTTCAAATGAGGTGGTTTTAAAGAAGTCAAATTGTGATTTAGTGTATAACTAGTGGGGGCACATCACCCTTATGGGATGATGGCCAATGAGGATTCATTGAATTAACCCTACAAGGAAGCCCGCTCACGCTTTCTGACTCCGAATTGTTGGACTCCGAAAACTATAGGGTATTAGGCTCACATTCTCACGACTCCGATGTTGGGCTCTGGAAGCAGGGTCCAATAGTTATGGTACCATAGCACCTATGTTTTGGTCCAGGTGTACGACTAGGTTTAGGAGTATCTTAGGCTTGAAATGGGCAGTTTAGGACACGGAATGAACATGTAGTATTTTAAATGAACAACTTGCAATGTTTTGAATTGTTGTACATGGTCTAAAATTGTTTTGCATAAACTAAAAATTTTCAATAGTTTTAAATTGAAGGAGTGGAATGTTGCCTCGAAAAAGAACTCGAGGAGCTCTGAATCGATTTGGCTCTCACCAGGGGAGTATGGATGAATCATATGTCCCATAAGATGTAGGGACAAATTCTACTCTGAATTCTAAGGCACCTAGTATGTAACAGGAAGTGCCTCCACTGCCTCCTCCGATGCCTCAAGCAAACCCCATGGATTTATGATTCTTTCAAGCCTTTGCTCAGGCTTTCTCATATGCCATGGTTCAAAGATCTCAAGCCCCAATACAAGCTCTAATAGAGAGGACTAGACAGTATGATAAGCTCCGCAAGTATGGAGTTGTAGATTTCAATAGGAATATAAATATCGAAGAGGCTAAAGCATGGCTGAAGAGGACAGAGAGAGTCCTGATTCAGATGAAGTGCTCTGATGAAGAGAAACTAGATTATGCAGTGAGCTTGCTATAGGGGATGCTTTTCATTGGTAGGAATCAGTACCCCACAGTCAGATTATGCCTCCGATTTTGCAATAGAAAGACTTTATGGAAGTGTTCAGGAAGAAGTACCTCTCTAGAGTTTATGTACAAGAGAAGGCCAGGGAGTTTCTGAATCTCACATAGAGGGACATGAATGTGAGTGAATATAAGTTGAAGTTCACCTAGCTGTCACGGTATGTGGACAACATTGTTGCCAATGAGGAGGATAAGTGCCGCAAGTTTGAGAGAGGACTTCTTTTGGGGATTAAGGAGAAAGTCTTGATCCACAATTTCTGTGACTACCACCAGCTGGTAGATACTGCACTCTAGGCTAAAAAAATGGAGAATATAAAGCATGAAGTGAGCAGAAAGAGGAAGAATCGGGAGTAGTTTTCAAAGAAAGGGGTGAGTGCCCCAATTCTTGGGAGGGTATGAAGAGTTTCCACACATAGAGTAAGGTGGGGAGTAATGCCTCAGATAAGAACAAGTAACCAAGGCCAGCTTCAGTGCAAGTCTCAACCACAGGGGGTAATAGCAGGGTGGAGAGGAGCAGGAATAGGAACCCCTAATGTGAGCATTGTGGAAAGCTTCATAGGGGAGAGTGCTTTAAGTTACTTGGAGCATGCTTCCGATACGGAGAGAAGGGGCACATGATCAAGGACTGTCCCCAAGTAACAAGGCGAGAGGGGCTACAGTTGCAAGCCCCAAGGAGAGTAGAAACAGGGGGAACCAGGCCAGTCACTGAGGTGGCCAGTTCTGGGGCTACAAGGAAGGTTGTTCCTCTAGGAAGGCCAAGGGGTTAGGCTCAGGCTCAGGCATAGGCAAGGGTGTTCGCCATGACCAGAGAGGAAGTTGTATTCACACCCGAAGTTGTCACAGGTATGGCTCAGTTATTTAATTCCAAAGTATTTGTCTTGATTGATTCTGGTTCTACACATTCATTTTTTTTTCCTGCAAGCATGATTTTACATTATGTGAATTTGGTGCCATTGGAGAGTCCCTTGATTGTTAGCACTCCTTTAGGGAGGAAGGTGATAATAAGTCAAGTATATAGAGATTGTGAACTGGTTATTAAGGTGTTAGACTTGTAGTGGACTTACTACCTTTAGACCTAAAAGGTGTAAACGTCATATTTGGAATGGATGTCATAGAGAAGTATCATGCAAATTTAGATTATAGCCTCAAGGAGGTGAAATTTGATCTGGGCGACGATGAGAAGGTGATTTTCAGAGGGGATAGGAAAACACCATCACCAAGAATCATCTTGGCTTTACTGGCTGATAGGATGATGGGAAAGGGATGTGAAGCCTTCTTGGCATATGTTGTGGACACTGATGTGAATGAAGGGAAGTTATAGGGTTTTCCATTTGTGAGGGAATTTCTAGACGTGTCCTAGAGGACTTACCTAGCTTGCCACCAGTGAGGGAAATTGAGTTTTCCATTGACTTGATTCTCAGAACTGCACCCATTTCTATACCACCATATAGAATGGCCGTAGCTAAACTGAAGGAGCTCAAGGAACAACTGGAGGAACTGTTAGAGAAGGGGAACATAAGACCGATTTTGTCACCTTGGGGAGCACCAATCTTATTTGTTAAGAAGAAGGACAGAACATGGAGTTTGTGCATTAATTACCGTGGACTCAACAAGGTGACTGTTAAGAACAAGTGCCCTCTACTTCGGATTAATGATCTGTTTGACCAATTGCAAGGAGCAAAGGTTTTTTCCAAGATTAATGTCAGGTCGAGCTATCATCATCTCAGAATCAAGGATTCTGATGTGAGTAAGACACGTTATAGGCATTATGAGCTTTTGTTCATACCCTTCGGATTGACCAATGCTCCGGCTGCATTTATGGATCTTATGAATAGGATCTTCAAGGAGTATCTAGATTAGTTTGTCATAGTGTTTATGGATGAAATTTTGGTCTATTCTAAGAGTGAAGAGGAACATAAAGGACATCTTAGGATAGTGTTGCAAACACTGAGGGAGAAAGAGTAGTATGCCATATTCAGTAAATGTGAGTTTTGGATTCATAGGGCGGTATTCCTTGGACATGTGATTTTAGAAGATGGAGTACACGTGGATTCAAGAAAAGTTGAAGCAGTGATAAACTGGCAATCACCCAAGATAGTGACAGAAGTAAGGAGTTTTCTAGGTTGGCAAGCTATTATAGGAGATTTGTGGAAGGGTTCTCTATGATAGTAGCTCTGATGACCAAGTTATTGAGGAAGAATCAGAAGTTTATTTGGAGTGACGAATGTCAAAAGATCTTTGAGGAACTTTAGCATAACTTGACCAGTGCACCAATTCAGACTTTGCCTACAGGAGATGAGGGTTATATAGTATACAGTGATGTTTTAAGAAAAGCTTTGGGTGGTTTGTTGATACAAAGAAATAAGGTAATAGCTTATGCTTCACGGAAGTTAAAGCCTTATGAGTTGAATTACCCGACTCATGATCTAGAACTGGCAACAGTAATTTTTGCCCTGAAGAATTGGAGGCATTATCTATATGGAGTTCAGGCGAAGATTTTTACAGATCATAAAAGTCTCAAATATTTATTGAGTCAAAAAGAGATGAATTTGAGATAAATGAGGTGGATTGAATTGCTTAAGGATTACGACCTGTTGATTGAATACCATCTAAGAAAGGCAAATGTGGTAACGAATGCCTTGAGTAAGAAATCCTTTATAGCTCATGTTCGAATAGTTTATCTACCGTTATTAGAAGAAATGTCGAATCTTAAAATAAGCTTAAAACAAGAGGAACCAAATTTTATTTTGTCTAATTTCAGAGGGAGACCGATACTAAGGAAAAAAATTAAGGAGTTCCAAACATGGGATACAGAATTAAGTAAGCTCCAAGAAGAAATTCAGAATGGTAAGAAATCTGAAGTGGTAGTGAGGGATGATGGACTCATAATTGTAGGAAATAGACTTTGTATCCCTAATATTAAGCAAGTAAAGGATGAGATACTTGATGAGGCACACAATGCACCTTATGCCATGCACCCAAGTAGCACCAGGATGTACAGAGATCTAAAAGAGCATTTTTAGTGGAAAGGCATGAAGAGAGATGTAGCGGAATGTATGAGCAAGTGCCTAGTGTGTTAGCAAGTCAAGGCTAAACATCATATACCTTCTAGCAAGTTAAGGTCATTGTCCATTCTTGAGTGGAAGTGGCAAAGAGTAACCATAGATTTTCTGATGGGTTTGCCCAAGACTAGTAGGAACCATGATGCCATATAGGTCATTATTGATCGGTTAATGAAGTTAGCCCATTTTCTGGCAATTAAACAGATTGACTCTCTGCATGTGCTAGTAAAGAAGTATATTGATAAGATAGTAAGATTGCATGGAATTCTTGACTCTATAGTTTCTGATGGAGATCCTCGATTTACTTCAAGATTTTGGGGAAGCTTACAAGAGACTCTAGTGACCAAGTTAAATTTTAGCATCACTTTTCGTCCTTAAATAGATGGCCAATCTGAGAGGACCATTAGGACCCTTAAAGGAATGCGCAGGGCATGTGTGATAGATTTCAGAGGTGCTTGGGTTGAACACTTGCCATTGATCGAATTTGCTTATAATAATTTGTATCATTCAAGCATTCAGATAGCTCCTTATGAAGCACTGTATGGAAGGACATGTAGAACTCTGATATGTTAGGATGAAGAAAGAGAAAGGAAACTGATAGCGTCAGCGTTGTTTCAAATGACCGTCAATAAGGTTAATTTGGTTAGGCAACGGCTTAAGGCAGCATAGGATAGAATGAAAAGTTATGCTGATGCATACCAGAAGGAAATGGAGTATGAAGTCGGTGAGAAAGTCTTTCTTAAGAAGTCTCCTTGGAAAGGACTTATGAGGTTTGCTAAGAAGGGCATGTTGGAGTTATGTAAATATAGTGCCCTGGAAAGCAAGTGTATTTACATGTAAGTTTATCTTCTTTAGTTATAGTTTTGCAATGAAAGTATTTATTATTAATAAAACAAAAGAGTTTGGTTTTATTTGTGTGAGCGTTATATATCTGGTCAAAAGGTACCAAAATTTTTTTGTAATTAATATACATATAAACAGAGATGTATGGGAAACATGTATATTATTAGAATCTAAATTAATTGATTCACAATTGAATAACCAAGTTCGTCGCTTGATTATGGTTTTAGACTGTAGTGTTGCGATTTATCTCTATATAAATAAAGGATTTTACTTCAAGGGAATGATAAGTTTCATATCATGGTAGTAGTTGACTATCGATAATGGCACTATTAAATGAATCTGAAATCAAGTATGTTTTCATGAATAAAGTGGGCTGTTACATTAATGTTAAAACATACAACTTAAGCATTCGCTTATTATGAACCTAATTTTGATGAGTGGTGAGCTCATATGTGTTTCATTATAATTCTTGATATGATCAAAATGGATTTTTATAGAGTATTAATGTAGTGTCTGCATGCTAGAATTATTAATTGAAATATGTATCAGGGAACATTCAATCAAATAAAGAGTTTATAATGCTATCATCACTACTAGATGTTTTAAGGAGATTTCGTGATTAAACTGGTGCCAGTAGGTTGATGGACTAGCTACCCATCAAGTCTTAACACCAAGATGAGATCTTGTGTGTT